>NW_017566800.1:2606059-2620612 GCF_001854935.1 Bemisia tabaci | reverse complement strand
GACGGAACTCATAGAACTCGATTGCATCATCGACTTACAATTTTTGCCCCATTATTAGGAATTTTTTTGGATTGAATTGTTCTTTATTGTTGTAATGTTACTGTATAATTATCTGATTACCATACTAACTAGTTAAAATTTGTTTTCAGGGGTTTTTGAAGACGGCATTTTGTGACCGGGTAGCTCTGCTTCGGACACAGCGAAGCAAAATTGTATTGAATATGAAGTGAAATAATAATGAAACTTTTTACTTATGCGTTGAAAATTCCATTAAATTTGTTACACCTACTCAACCCTCTCCACATTTTTATTCATTTATTATTTTTTCGCCTTTACTTGTGCGAGAATTTGCAGCTAAACAAATTCATTAGTATGGTCTATTAAAGCAGCTCATTGCCATCCAATTATAGACGTAGGATGTTCGGAAACATGGACAGACCATGCCCAACAACTTGTTTCGGTTATTTGATTGTGGTATTTGGTGCCTATCCTTAGAGGTGCTCAAAGGAAATTCCCAAGCCGGGTCAAATCGACCCGTATTTAAATACATCGATTTGGATTTATTTAGCATTCATTGGATGTTTTTGAGGATGTAAAATATTTTCATTGAAATTTTCACATTGATGTGTCACTCGAATTAAAATAATTTGGCCGAATTACATCCCTCCTATCCTCAACTGTGTCGCTCACGTACCTTGCCCTTCAGCACCAGTTCAAATATTAAATGACAATTAATTGAAACAAACACAATTTGGCATCAGAGCAAAGAAAAAGGGTTCGCCGCGCCGTCTCGCGTTAATGTGGCGGCGCGGCGCAGAGATACAACTATTCGTACTTGATGGATGTCTGTGTTGCGTACACAAAATTGAAGGCGCGATGGCGCGAGGTGAATTAGCTAATGCTCCGCTCTATGTTGCAAATGAGGTGTCGTTCAGATCAGAGGCGTGGCGTGAATTGCGATGTATCGATTGTTATGCCGTTTAAACCTATGGTGAAAAATCGATTATTAAGGTGTTCGCTGCTAACACGCTGTTTATCGATCCTTTTCCGTAGGTTTAAATGCCACAGCAATCGAAATATCGCAAAGCATGCCACGTTACTGGTTCAGATTTGGGAAGAAAGTTAAAAAACGTGGCCCAAATACATCTCTCCAAACTCTGGATGTGTATTGACACTTGATGATTTCGCCTTTTTTTCATTTATTGATGTTGATTCTTTTTGAGAGTGTATATTTATAGGGTGGCCCAAAAAAATGAATTTAGGAAATTTATAGCCGTAACCCCCTAAATCGGTTATAGCATGTTCAAAAACACGGAAAATGAAATTTGGGGTCAATCGGGACAAAATTAACCCGACGCACAGTTGTCATTTATCCCCGCAAAAATGGCGAATTTTTACTGTTTGTCAGTAATTTTTCGCTCCCAAAAAATAAAGTCGGAGGGGTCTGCAAATTAAACAGAGGGCAAAATTAGTTCATAAATTCCACCCTAGTGAAGTTTTGGACCCCCTCCATGCTCTTGACCCGACGCGCGGTTGCCATTTTCACGCATAAAAATAGTGAATTTTTGACTGTTCTTGATGATTTTTCCCTCTCGATAAATTAACGTTACAGATGCCTAAATTGTAATCAGAGTGTGAAATTAGTAGCTAAGATGCTCCCAATGCTCCCCTTCTGATAATTTTGACACGCTGCGACGTTGCCATTTTTCTGAGCAAAATCGTGAATTTGACTTATTTCAATATCATCTCTCTAGACCTAAAAAAAATCTCAGGAGCCATCGAAAAAGTGCGCTAAAACACGGTGATTATACATGAGTATCTTTTTTGAAAATTTGGACCCTGTGAAATGTTTTACTTGGCGTGAAGTTACCACTTGGCAAACAGTGGTTGACGGTAACCGTCAAGTTTCATACGTTAATGCGCCTTCAATTACATTTGATACCGTGCAATACTTTCGTGGAGGAATAGTTGCGTTGGCGCCTACAAACCTTACAGGGATACTGCATGCATTGCGCAATGAGTGCACTCTGATTACAATTTAGGCATCTGTAACGTTAATTTATCGAGAGGGAAAAATCATCAAGAACAGTCAAATATTCACTATTTTTATGCGTGAAAATGGCAACCGCGCGTCGGGTCCAAAGCATGGAGGGGTCCAAAACTTCACTAGACTGTAGTTTATGAACTAATTTTACCCTCTGTTTAATTTGCAGACCCCTCTGACTTTATTTTTTGGGAGCGAAAGATTACTGACAAACAGTAAAAATTCGCCATTTTTGCGGGGATAAATGACAACTGTGCGTCGGGTTAATTTTGTCCCGATTGACCCCAAATTTCATTTACCGTGTTTTTGAACATGCTATAACCGATTTAGGGGGTTACGGCTATAAATTTCCGAAATTCATTTTTTGTGGGCCACCGTAGTGTATATGTAGACCTACATCTAAAGCTCTGAGTATGTACCGGCCGCATACAACCCACGGGCCCTGGGTTTGTCGCAAGGTTCGGGTCAATTTTACCCGGCTTGGGTATCTATGGGTTGAAAAATATGTTCTCTTGATCGTTGATCGAGATTTCGCGTGTAAGCACATGGTCTTATACAGCATATTCGGTTACATGCAGTCGTTTTATACAGCCGTATCCAGCAAATTCTGTGGATCTACCCCAGGATACCCCGGGGGATGGGGTCCTTGGATGCCAAAGGGGCAGCCCCTGGGGGTTGGGCTCCTTGGATGTTGGATGGGGCACCCCCAGGGGCTGGGCTTTTATGAGGCCGGGGAGGGGGGGCAGCCCTGGAGGTTTCGTTCCGTAAAAAACACGTATCACATTCCTGAAATTCGTACCCGTTTGCCTGGGTCAATGATTCGCCTTTATTTGGCCGGCTATGCAAAATGACTGTCGTGATGCACGAACAGTGGTATCAGAATTTCGCATTTAGATTATGCAATAGATTAAAGGCGCTCTTCTGTATCGTATGTGAGGGGCCCTGCACAACGATGTTGACCAGAAATGTTCAGAAGTTTGGAGTCTTCAATCGAGCCGTAATTTTGAAAAATACCTGAAGACATTATTTTACGTTTCTGAAGTTTTCTTTCAAAAAAGGGAGTCCAAATTCTCGGTTCAGATTGTGATCTTTCAGTCTTCTTGATTTAGTCATCGTATTCTCATGCAAGACTGAGAGAGTCGCCGTTTACAAGATCGCAATTTACTCAAAATCTCAAAAGCGGTTGTGAATTCAATAAGTTTCGCACGAATAAAATGAGCTTTCGACGATGAACTGTGAATTATCAGAATTGAAGAAGGGGTTCTTTGTCCACTGGTCCATTTGAAAGGCGTAGAACGTGGATAGATGGAGCATGGATGTCCTCCTGGTTTCTACGGGCACTAGATGGCTGCAGGTTTCTGACGGTATTTGTGCCAAAAAGTTGGGGAAAAATCTTTAAAAAAAAAGTATTACCTATATAATTTTTTGAGGGTCCACGTAGAGACGATATATTTCTAGAGACTACGCACTGTCTTCTTACCTATGGTGTAAAAGTTACTCAAGGAAGCCGATTCTCTAATTCACTTATTGCTGACTCATTTTATTTTGTCAACTAAAGCTTCTAAACCAGGTTTAAAAACTCTATTTTTGATCCTAATGATCAAGAGCAGGTTCAAAACGCTAATTATGGAAATGCGTATCTCGTGATGAAACGTCATTTTCTAATCATACAATGCTTGATCTGGTCGTATGAGATCAAACTAAAGTTTATCTGATAAGGAACTGTAAGCGTGAAACTCTTTTCTCAGTCTTTCAATGATCCAAATCCGCCAACAACATTTTTAAAACACTGATTTCAAAAATGTGTTTCTCGTGATGAAGTGTCAATTCTCAGTGCCGAAAACGCGAATCTCGGCATTTCTGCCGTATTTTCTAACAGTTCGCGAAAAATTATTCAAAATGCTGACATGGAGTCTGAAATAGCATCTTGTTCTTGCTATCCTCAAGAATAATAACCTTTCTACTAACAATAAAGAGGAATGTAGACAGTCCTTTTACTCTCCTGGGAAATCGTGTCATCCGAGATACGCACCTCTGCACTTTCACCATCGATATTCGGTTAAATGAAGATCTTTCTGTTGCCTACCGCCGACCCACACAAATAGGTGGATGGGATTTTTTTTCTTTCTTGCTTTCGGTCTCGAGTATGAGTGACCTCCATGATTCTAAAGGTTCAGCCATTGGCGGATCCAGCAACTTGGCACCATTGTCTTTCCTCCATTTAAACCTATGGAAATTTATCGATTCTTGGAGGGGCTAGACGTTCCGACAAGAATCGATTATTTTGCATAGGTTTAAATGGAGAGAATCCGGTGTTGCCAAATTGCTGGATCCGCCTCTGCCTGCTCCCCAATAGAATTTGAAATAGTTGTTCTCCTCATGGCAAGAAGTAGCTTAGGAACCGGACATCTCGCAAGACCGTATGAGCCTTCAGACGTTGCCAAATTTCCTAGGATAAAGTACGAAAGCTCCGGGAAATTGGTGGAAATTTTCCTTCCGATTTCACTGTGAATTGTATTACTTGTATTAGCAGTTTAATCTAAAGCGTCTGAAAGTTGCAGATAAAAGATTTATAACTATTCTCAAAAATAAGATTTTTACATATAACGGGGTGGACGCGGCAAAATTCGAATGCTCATACGGAGCTCAGTGGATCGAGTCAATGGAGGAGGTTCGCACATGACATTTTTTGCTAAAGCTGAACATTTTGGTGCTCTTTGATGCCTAAAAACTGTTAAGTGAAATTAAAAAAGTAAAAAAAGTTTTAATGTAAAAGTATACAATTCATAATTTTAAAAAAAGAAAACAAGAGGTACCTAAGATTTTTCTCAAAACTTAAATATACGTATTTTCCCCGCACATGCATGTTAACTACTGACACACGCGTGCACGAGTATGGTGAAATCAATGGCCCCAGTTGGGTCTAGGTCGTATAGGCAACGTAAGTAATTGCATGGCGAAGCGATGAGTATCACGAAAAAATGAAGGCGCTCCAAGCCGAGATCATTTTATCGAGAGCCATAACCAACAAAATCTGTTATACCGGTGCTCATTTTTAAAATTTGTCAAAACAACACGTTAGCTGCATGCATATTGCCAGCAATTGCTAATTGCCTGCCACAAATACATTTAAATCAAAATGGTATGATTTCTCCATCGTAAGAGCGGAAGCCAATTTTATTCTTTTCGCTAAAGTCCAGCATAGTTTTGAGCATGCTGGTGACACTGGTCTCCGTGGTGGTTGTCGCTTTTAGTTGCGCAGTCATATCAGTGATGACGAAGCCAGGATGTATGGACTCCACCAAAATCCCGTCTTCTTCAAGCTCTCGGCTCATTAGTTGGGTTGCCATGTTTAGGGCCGTCTGAAATAAAAAAATATTATAAAAAACACCCTGTTAAACCGTCGCTCCCCTGGCGGAAGGGAGTATCTTCATTTTTACGTGAGCCCTGCTTAACATATAAATTCATGCCATTGAGATACGCCTTTACGCCAGAGGAGCGACGAAACTTCTACGGTTTAAAAAATATTTATGATATTTTCGTAAAAACTGTTTGGAACATGCTTCAATAATAATAAAATATAGATCTCTGTAGATATGGTCGCCTAGAGGGGCGTTTGAGACGAATCGAGGAAGTAAGCTCTATAATATGGTGCTGTCTGCATATTACGTAGCACAATTTTATTATTATTTTTTACAACCGCACCCACCCCTTGTTGCGCGACTGTAACGCTGCTACAGACACCCCCGAATAATTAGGTAACGGTTGCCTAGACAGCCCCCTCCCCCTGTTCACCACACAAAAGACATGGAAGAAGCTTACTTTAGTATGGCCTATGGCCTCCATAAATTGGCAAGGCTTCTTGATTCAGTGCAAATGTGATTGGAAAAATAGTGACCCCACAACATGCCTCCCCTGCTGAAAATGTAATTTATTTGTTCTTACTTTGCTTTCTCTGTAGCCGTATGCTCTTACTTTTTCCATAGTTTTGTCGGAGCCTGTCTGAAGTATAGATGCGAATATAGATGTGATATTTATGACAGCAGCCCTAGTGATGCTTAATCCTGTAACATTCATTTCATTAAAAACATATGTAAAATTAGAGCTCAATAATGTTCCAAAAAATTCAAATTAATTGAACGTATTTCTATCAAACGGAACTATGTGCATTGTGACGTATGAGCCCTGTAATGCATGTATTCCTATGGGTCGCAGGGCTCATGTCTTAATGCACATAGTTCCGTTTGGCAGAAATACGTCCAATTATTCATCGCAACTCCACGACTGAGCTGGATTTCGTTTCAGACCATAACTGAACTTTAATGCTCAAAAAAGTAGAACTGGTCACATTCATGAGATGGTCTTTAAAGACATTGGTTAGTCCAATTTGATGCTTAATTGCACATGTGTTTTCGAAGAACTCTCTTCTTAGGCAAATATCCTGTGAAAAGAGGGCCGAATTCATCATCTGCCATAACAAACTGCGGTGGCGTTACGATGATGACGTCATCGGTGCAACTATTCCTGCTCAAAGGACGTGCTTGTCGCATAATGCTGCATTTGAAGGCTTTGTGGATATTCTCGCCGACGACATACAGTAGCAAAACGCGGTCCGCATCTTAACGCCTTTTTTGCCATTTTTTGTGTCAAAACGACGTGCGATGTATCGCATCAATTCGTTCCATAATTTCAGCTACTTGTCATTTTTTTCGAATTTAAAGATCGCACTTCCGTTGTCATCAGACTAAAGAATTCACGTACCAAATTTGACAAAGAAATTCAACGTAATAAAAGCAGGGTATTTTAGAGGAAAAATACCACATTCGATAATGATATCGAAACTGCATTCGAATGCAATATTTTTCCTCTGAAAACCCCTGCCTTTAATACGTTGAATTTTTTGTCAAATTTGGTACATGAATTCTTTAGTCTGATGACAACAGAAGTGCTATCTCAAAATTCGAAAAAAATGACAAGTAGCTAAAATTATGGAACAAATTGATGCGATATATCGCACGTCGCTCTGACACAAAAATGGCAACCGTCAAAGCACCTTAATTTTAATGAAATATGATAGATGTGCAGACCGGGACAAGATATACAATAAAAAACAATTTAAAAAGCGGGTAACAAGGCTAAAATTTTACATACACAAAACCAAAACGTTTCGGCTGAAAATTCAGCCATCCTCAGTTGGATGAATCAAAATAAAAATGGTTAAAAATCTAAAATAGTACCTAATAAGTACCTTTCAATTGGGAATGTTGTCATTATGACAACTGTTATGTAGCAGTTGGTAGTATGTACGAGTAGTGATATTGTCACTACTTAGGTGTCAGGCCTGCTGGGCAAGTTTGTATCTTTATCAATATACTCTGTCGTTATGTCACGCAACTCGTGCACTTCTCTTTTCCATCGTCCTTAGTTTTTCCGATATTACAAATATATCACTACTCGTACATACTACCAACTGCTACATAACAGCAACATAGGGTCACAATAACAACATTCCCAATGAAAGGTGCTTATTAGGTACTATTTTAGATTTGTAACCATTTTTATTTTGATTTATCCAACTGAGGATGGCTGAATTTTCAGCCGAAACGTTTTGGTTTGTGTATGTGAAATTTTAGCCTTGTAACCCGCTTTTTAAATTGTTTTTTATTGTACATCGTAATGTTCATTCGTATACACACAATAGATCAACATCTAATAGATCAATTCAGTAAATTCGTTTTGCTTAGTTACATCATAGCTATTGCTTAATCTCTACTTAGGTTTTATTATTTTACAAAGAAATCATGTAAAGCCCCATTCAGTCTTGAAATTTTGTGATTACATTATTTGTGCTCTTGGAACTTTTCTGTGAATTTTTCTCTCTTTATTTACAAGTATTCCCAGAAAATTTAAAAATTTATCTTGGCCTCTTTTCTTATGAATAGCAAAATGTAGTCAGATATTTTTACACGTCTCAATAGAAAGACACATTTTCGACTGGAGCCACACAGAGAATGGCTGATTTTGGCTAAACTTTCCAATGCTCTCGTTCATTAGAGTACATCTCATCATTCCTTGAAAACGAATAGCTGGAATGCCTTCATTTCACCATATATGCAACTTGTCATGAGGATGTTTGTCACATTATTGTTCTCTCAGAAAAGAAAACTGCAAACTGCAAGTTTGTAATTATACTCGTTCTTCATTATTGACCTCTAGTTCACATACTGAATGGTGCACGAGGAGTCGGACACATATAGCGGTTAAAGCTATAGATATCAATCTGGAAAATTGAATGATGCGCAACAATGGCGTAAGGCGGCAGTACAAAATTGGACGTATTTCTATCAAACGGAACTATGTGCATTAAGACATGAGCCCTAAGACCCATAAGCATATATGCATAACAGGGCTCACGTCATAATTCATAGTTCCGTTTGATAGAAATTCGCCCAATTGGCCGTCCATAAATCATGAATAGTTGCATCAAGGCGTTCATATTTTGTGTCAGGGTATGAAAAGCTTCGTGCATAAAACGTGGTAAAATAATTATCCTTGCTGGATCTTTATATACAGGAAAACTATTGGAAGAATCTGTCAGAACATTTCACTGAATTTCCTTCATATCATTTGAATTTTGTAAAATTTTTAAATTAATTGTACTAGCGGATTTCCTGTTAAATAAATAATATCTCATGTGTGATGTATGGTAACGTTGCATACAATTTGTGACATTCTCTCCGAAAGGGCGCCTTACCCTTATCAGATGCAATACATTTCAGCAGAGCAAAATGCGCCTTATAATGGAAACTCAAATTGTTCATTACAGCAAAATACCGTTGAAGGTATTACTTTTCAGCTACTGATGCTAAACACTTTCTCATGTTCTCAAGAGCATTAAGTATTTTTGTCGTCGGATGATTTAGGTTTACATGATTGGATCACCTCCATACTTACGATCATGACATCGTGCGGCATTTACTGATGCAGATTGCCTCAGCAAAGGAAGCAAAGCCTTGAATAGAAAAAAAAGAAAAATACAATAATAATAATTGTCACTCCTTTGTCGCAAAAGCGTGATTGCATTTGGAGGTGAGCTTTGTCGTCCATTTATACAGGGTGGTTCCAAACTCCCGCACCACTAGGACCAGGCACTATACCTCTGTAACTTTTAAACAAAGTGAGATAGAAACTTGAGTGCTCCTCAGGCAAAGACAAGGACTCTCGGGACCCCCATACCCAAAATTTTAAGTGGACCTCTCTAAAAAAGGGTCAAAATTTCTGACGTTTTTAGGAAAGGTGCGGGATTTTTGGATCACACTGTATAATTCCGTGCTTTAGCATTATAAATCTAATTCCTTATTCTGGTATGCTCAGAGGAATGCACTATAAGGGCATTCGGATGTTTCTGGATCCCCCGAATAAAATACTTGCTTGAAATAACCCCTGCTTTTTTCCCCCTTGCAATGTTAAAATAAATATCCGCACGAATGTATACCAGATTGAGTCACGCATGAAATCATCTGTAAAATTCAAATAAAAAATCGACAATTTTTTTTACGAAATTTGTGTTTTTTCAGAGGAACTTTCGCAAAGTCAGAATTGCCGCGGCGTTTCGAGCAATCTCAGAAACTTTGATGCATTTTTCGATTGAGGACTGATTTGCTAACATTAACTATTTCGGGCTCATTTTAGGAGCAGCATACAAGCCATTAGTTTCCCCATTCAGATAGGTGCTTTAATGGCTGAGCCATAGAGATTATAGTTACTAATTGCAAAATGTAATGCAAAAGGAACTACTTTAAACCATATTCTCAGATTCATAAAATTTGTGAATGAACGAATAAATCTTGAAAATTCGCAATCAGAACCAGGAACGTTGCTAAAATTATGCAACTTCATCCTTTGCAGTAAAATAACTGAGATCATGAAAAAATATGAAATTTACATGGTAATTTTTGTCTTCGATTCTCAGTTTTCAGCGAGTAGAATGCGAATAGACTTTTTAGAGGTTAAATGACACGAAAATTACGATGGTCACGTTAAAAAAGTCTGAAATAGACTCCTTACTGCGCAATTTGCGTTGTTAGGAGCGCGCTTTTTCAAATTTCCCGCGTCTGGGGGCAGTTTTCTAACGGAAGCAATTAACGGCAACTCGCGGCTATTTCCGGTACACTATAACTAACACCATAACCTAAAAATCGGAGCTCGTGATATCGTGAAATGAAATGTAGAAGGATTGCGTTGGATATTGAAAAGTTGGTCGATTTGGTTACCGCATAAAGCGTATATGGACCACTATAAGAGATCACGTTGGGTTTGTAAACAAACTGAAGGAAAAAATAACAACAACAACAACAACAACAACAACGACTTGGCATCTTCCGGAAATCGCCGAGCCCGCCGTTTGCTCGTTTCCGGTGATTAGAAAACTGCCCCCAGACGCGGGAAATTTGAAGAAGCGCGTTCCTGACAACGCAAATTGCGCAGAAAGGATTGTATTTCAGACTTTTTTAATGTGACCATCGTAATTTTCGTGTCATTTAACCTCTAAAAAGTCTATTCGCGCGGCTGTATCTCTTGCATGCAACAGGCCCATTCACTAATTTGAATTGCATTTTGCAAAAAGGAACCAGGAGTAGTGCAATGTTGCGAAGATCATGCAACTTATTTTGCCTTGGAAGAAAAACCTAACTATCCATAAACAGTTTCTATTTTACTCGCTGAAAACTGAGAATCGAAGACAAAAATTCGTCATTCTGTATCTCTTGCATGCAACAGGCCCATTTCTACGTATATGCTTACTTTTGTCAGAAGAACTGGACCGACGGTGTTCGTCTTCAGAACTGAAATATACCGATCAGCGTCAATGCTTTCAAGTTTGTGCATGGGACTTCCGATTCCTGCATTATTGATCAGTAGTGTTAGGCCTCTGTGACCGACTATGGCCTGCACTTTATTCACCAACTCGTTAAAAGTGTCGAATTTTGTCACGTCTGGAAATTGGTAAAAGGAACCTTTTTAGATGGGCAGATTTGCATGCATCACACGAAAAAAAAAAATAACTCATTTTACCTATATGGATAGTTATTGATAGCCTAGTAGAAAAGGTGCAAATTCAAGCATAATGATGTGTTTATCCATCAAAATTCGAAGTAAAACAGAGTTGGTACAACGAAACTTACTGAGAGTCGCTCTCATCAAAAATATTGACGTTTCTCGATGCAACACTTTAAAATACTCTCTCATAAAAAACCATATTAGAGTTAAATCGCACACAAAACGTTACCATGACGGTCTCTACAGTAGGAAAATATGACTATTATCGGCGCCTCGGCTCAGCTGTTGCACTTTATTTACTCTTATTCCTTTCATGTTTAATAGGGTATATTCTTTACACAAGGTTAAAGTCACTCATGAAAGATACTATATGAATATGAATATATGTTGAATAATCGATACTTGTCGGAGCACCTTGCCCTTCCAAGAATCGATTCATTTCATTCCAGAGAAAGCAATGTTGCCAATTTGCCATATCAATGCAATACCAAAAGACTCTTATTCCTTTCATTTTTTAATAGAGGTTCTTCCTTGCACAAGGTTATAGTTGCTCATAAAAGATATGATTAAGCATTTTTGGAAAGAATTCAATTAAATCGAAGTTAAATACAGAAAAAAGACACATACATTGAGAGAGTCTGATGCAACTGAATTTATAAAATGACGCTCACCAAGTTCAAGAATATGCAAAGCAGAATGTTTCTCCTGAAGTTCAAGTAAATCCTAAAAAAGAATCAGCATAAGATCGATCAAATTACCATACCTTGAGGAAATAAGAATTATGGTGATATTTGTCAGATGAAAGAATGACGATAATAGTGATGAAAACTAAAAATGGTGATCAATAATCAAGTCTTCTTCTTTATTGGTGCTTCCTTTCTTCAAGTCTACAACAATGGATTTTAAAAGTTTTAAGAAAACACCAAGGAAGATCTGTAAGAAGTAACATGGCTGTGAAGTATAAATGCCCTCAAATCTTTGGATGAGATGAGAATAAAGGTGAACTATGCAACTTTAGGGCTGACATAGATGGATTAAGTGCTTCCTATCATCAGTTTTTTTGTGATTCAGAAGAGCCTCAATAGATATCTCTGGTAAAAATTGGCAGTAGAATCTGTGTTCCAAAATACCATAGACCAGCAGCCGGCTGTAAGATTTCCAATAGCTTCTATAGCCGGCTACACAATTGCTTTTATTCTTTATTCGCCTTTTATGGCCGATGGCGATTAAGCAACAGCCCGAAGATAAAGTGTATGCTAAACGCTACTAATTACGGATGCTAGGACTTAGTGAGTTTTTGGACTACCGCTCTCTTTTTGGGCCGTAGTATCTTGATTTATTTTGCGAGGAAAGCTCCGTACTTTTGAAGGATGCCTGCCATTCTTAATATGTTGGAACGCCTTCAATTTCGTATGATACTGTGCAACACCTCTGGTGTGAAATAGTTGCTTCAAGCGCCGTGGTATGCTGCGTCGCGGCGCGGCGGGCGGGCATCGGGCAGCCAGCGCGAAAAGCGCATTGGCGCCTACAAACCTAACGGGGATACTTCACGCATTACGCAATGCGTGAAGTATCCCTGTTAGGTTTGTAGGAACCAGTGCGTCGCCGCTCCGCTTTGTGTTAGGCTCTAATATTTAATCTGGCGGAGTCAGCGTTATTCAACTCATGATTTTTAAATGTCTGCACATCCATTATTTTCTGTAGCCTTCTTTAGGTGGCTATAAGAATTCCTATGGTATTTTGAAACGCAGCTCTTATCGCTAATTTTTACCAGGGATTCTACGGTGGGTGTAGAGGCTGACCTCTATATCCATCGTTTGCTCTGTTTCTCAGTTTACACTGATTTCTACTTTGGTTTGTTGCATGCTCATTTTCTTGTTTTCATTTTTTTTAAATTTTAGCTTTTGTTCCAGTTGAGAATGGGCATTTACTTGGACCAAAACATCCTGGTTGTGTTTATATTCTGATTTCAGCCTTGTTTGCCCAGTTGTTTTTTATTCATTGTATATTATCGATGCAAATAAACCATTATCTAATTTGCGATAATTCAAAATTCTCGCCCCAGAATAATTTTTCAAAGGAGCATTTCGATACATTCATGCATAGGATACTCAGAGGATATTCTTGGAAAGGGCAAAAAACAGAGGGGAAAATCTAATTTTTTGCAATAACGATTGATTGTCCATCAAAACATTAAAATATCACAGAGGACTTCTGCAACATTGAAAATTGAAAAATAATTGTACTGTATCGGTATAAAAATATAAAGTTATATTTATTTATTTCATTATCTGATTTCTAGCTGTGGTGCTTTGTTCTGTAGTTTCAGCATTGAAATTTTATTCAGCCAGCATGTAGAAGTTTCCATAAAAAGGCGTTAATTAATCCGAAGCGTGGGAATTCAAAGGCGTGGTGTGTTTTGCGATATATTGATTGATCTGCCATTTAAACCTATGGAAAAGGATTGATATACAGGGTACAGGGTATTTGAAATGAACACCTCAATAATCGATTCTTTACCATAGCTTCAAATAAGGAAACAATAATTGATCATTCACGCCTCGCCAGTTGAATTAAAGCCAATAGGACGGTACAATGCGAGAAATAGAAAGGACTCACCTTAGCCTCTGCGGGTACCAAACATGTTGCAATGACAATTTCCGCCCGGAAATCAGGGTTGGTCAAAAATTGTTTCGTAAATTCCAAACCGATGCCGCGCCAAGCTCCCGTGACGAGAACCGAGTGAATCCCAGCCATTTTCAAGCAATTATTAAATTTAAATGTCCACTTATCATAATAGTCAAAAAAAGAAAGAGAAAAAAGTGTGGACTAATATTCAAGCTCCCGGTGAAATAAGAAGAATGAAAATGCTCTGCTTTTTAGCAATGAAAAAAAGGGGGAAACTACGAACAAAGTGTATTGGTATAGTCTTAACGCTGCGTTTAACTGACAGTGGAAAAAAATTACATCAGATNGGGGGGGGGGGGGGGGGTGAGTATTAGGCTTTAAAGGAGCGTATGAGTTCGAAATTTTCTTAAGAATAGAATCATGCATCAAAAATAAATGCATAAAGCGGTAACAAAAGCCTTTAAATGGATAAAACCAGCGGAGAAAACGCGGAACTAAAACATCATCAACAGAAAATTTTTGCAATGACCTTATTTTTAATTATTTAACAATGAAAGTGTTGAGAAAAAACGCCGCACTGATAAGAAACTCCACAAATTAATCCGCTCACATACTGCAGCGGATATCGTAACCGAAACATACGAGATGGACTGAAGGAGAATCCACGGCTCGGGTACCGGTGGGAGGGGAGGGGGGACCGGACTGAGAGAAAGTGGGCGCACTGACCTGTGGAGCGAAAACCACGAATCTTTGTAAAGTTACCATTGGAGTTAGGTGATTCTGAGCCAGCAGCAACTTGCACCGACGTGAAATGACGTCTTGAT
>NW_017566800.1:2556501-2606050 GCF_001854935.1 Bemisia tabaci | reverse complement strand
GGGAGGTTCGCTTCAAAGCTCGGCGAAAGAACTGGGAGCGGATAACCTGCTCAAAACCACTCTGAGCTGTGCCATTTAGGATACATTTTGCAGGAGGGAACTACTGTGCCCCCTCATGTATGAGCTCACATATCCGCAAAGGAAAACTAATGACGCGTATGTTGTTTTTGAAATGAGCCATGGGTGGCAGTTCTTTGTTGCAAAATTTTGCTCATGATGCCATCTGAAAATCATCGTCGTGAGTTTTTCATTCAGGAAAAAATCCATAAAAATGACCACTTGTTTTAATTTATATAAAGTATATTTAATTTTTTTTGCAACAAAAAACAAGCAGTTCCAACGCCCAAGCGTTGAAGGGCGCTTCCTTGACAAAGCATATTACTACCAAATAATGTACCCGAAGACTGTCGAAGATGGAATTTAAAGTGGGACTTTTAACCGCAAAACCCTTCAAGACTTCAGATCGACCGCGAAGATCTGAAACATTTCACAAGCACTTTGTGATAAACTTAAGTTGGTGGTGAATGGAAACATAAAGGATGCACTGTAAATCAGACGACGGGAAAGAGCGGCGGAACCTCTAAAGCTGGTGCGTCAACGCGATCTAGCGGACAGCGGCGTCGCGACGCCGCGAGGTAGGGCGCGCAGGTCGCGGGGGAGCGGGGCCGCGTGAACAGGAGTTCAGCCAGGGGGAGGGGAAGCGCGGGTCGCGGGGAAGAGAGGGACCGGCCGGCCGGCAGTGACATCGGCCATGGATGAAAATATAGGCAGCGCTAATGTCTCCGCTAACTGGAGTTGGGGGTCCTTATTCATTCTCATGGTCCATGACATAACCTTAAACCTTCCGCTCAATGCCGCAAACAGCTGACATGTCGATGCTGCGCCAAGAAAATGAACCAATCACAAAGTAGCACAGTAATACGTCACTAAAATGAAGAGATCACGTGACTGTTCGTAATATTTTCAAATCGATCTGAAAGTACTGCCTCGGATATAAGTATTTAAAGCATAAGGAGGCCCTAAAATACTTTAACCAGGTAATACGTCCGTGCGAGATTGTTATGCTTAAAAGCAAAACATTTCACGAAAACTTTTACGAATACCAGATGCAGAAAAAAATCCAATTTTCCCGGGTGTACCAGAATGGCGTCATTACCCATAAGGCAAAAGGGCATGTAGTATAGTACATGTTACATCGGGGGAGTCGAACGGTTGGAAAGGGCGCATCTGGTACCCAGAAGCGCCCAAAAAATTGCATGAACTTTCATATTTTAATTTTAGTAAAATTCTTGTGGACACAATTTGTTTTTTTTTTATTCGATGCACAGTGGACCGAGTGGTCAATGGTTATGAAAATTTTTACACTGAAACCGCAAATGATGTTTATTTTGTCAAGTTTTGCATCTGAAGGGGTGCTTTAAATAAAAAATTTTACGAGAAAACCAACGGAACCACTTTTAAAGGCTCAAAGTTGTGTTTTGAAGGAACTGTGAGCTTTTAAAGTTTCCACATTTTGTCCAACTTCTCCCCATGACTTGGTGCATTATGCGACGCATGATCTGCTTTTGGGTTGAAAAGAATGTCAATAAAAAAACGGTGCTGCTGTCGAATTTATTCTTTTTTTAGTGTATTTTCCGAAGAAAATACACTATTGCATTTTTTATATTAAAATACTCAATCACACAATCTTAAAAACCGTATTCTTTTCCGTGAAATAAACAATATTCTCGAGAAAGAGGTATTATAGCCAACATTAACAAATGACAATGGTAAAGCTCCCAAACCATGTATCTCGGTTTGCAATTTCTGTTATATTATATTTCTTGATTAGAAAGTTATTCGACGTCGATTTTTCAAAACTTCTGTATAGTTTTTTTTCTCCGCACGAGGAAAATTCTGTGAAAACTTCAAGGACTGATTTTGATGTGTTAAATAAATAATAATTTTAAAAAATGGGAGTACAGATTTTAAAATGCCGCAAACGAGATACGTGGTTTGGTAGTTTTACTGCCGACAAGTAATTTCCTAAAAAAGTTGAAAAACATAAAGCCAAGTTATTCATAAATTTAAAAAGGCAATATCGTTCCATCATATGAGCAGTAGCCATCTTTGATCTTCTCTTTCATGCTCAACATAACTTTCAGCATGTTGGTAACACTGGTTTCGGGTGATAGTTCTGCCTTGAGCCCGGGCAGCCCTTTCGTGGTCATGTCAGTCTGCACGAAACCGGGGTGTATGGACTCTACCAAGATCCCATAAGCTCGGAGTTCTGAACTCATCATCTGTGTGGACATGTTCAACGCCGCCTGTGAAAGAGTATATATTTCAGTATATTAAAACAAAGAGGAAATAAAATCAATTAATGTGTTAATACAATTAGATATTTCGTTATTATTTTTTCCCGATTCCAAACATTTCACCACAGCTTCATTTCCGAATCTGCTCTTACATCCTTCATTTTTACTTAAAAGTATTTCACTCCTTACCTTGCTTTCTTTGTAGCCGTAAGCGCGTATAGATCCGTAAGTTTTGCTCGTCCCTGTCACTTTAATTGATCCGAATATTGAGCTGATGTTTATTACTGCGGCTCTCGTTAAACTCAATCCTGGAAAAAATCCAAAATCTATGAATGAGAGATTTTATCATTCAAGAAAGTATTTTTCTCAGAACTATTGCTTTATACAATTCTATTGGTTTGAATTTGTTATGAGACAGTAGCTTATACTGCCGCGTTAGCGTATAACGCCGTATGAATATTCGAGAGTTGCCAAATTTCCCTCGATATAATGTTTCTTTTTGAGGAAAGTTAGGAATATTTTTCCTTGAAATTTAAGGAACTTTAGGTAAAATAAGGAGCAAAATTCTCTTAAAATTGGAGAGGAAATATTCGTTGGTTTACCAGAGAATTCGTGTTTTATCGAAGGAAATTTGGCAAAGCCTGGAGGTTCATACGGCGTTTTTCCTTAGCACGGCAGTATAATGATAGTTATGTTGCGAAACCACATACTTCCCTTTGCGACGTTACAGACTTCCTGCCACACTTCATTTTTTCTCTTTCAAAACTACTTTATGTGATTTTTTAGAGTTTCTTTCATTTTTGTTTCGCTGCAAGCAGATTACTCATCTGTATGAATCTCAAGCTGTGATATTTGCTGGTCAGAAAAATAAAATAGGGCAGAAAATTTTATAACACCGCGATAGAGATATATGGTTTCGAACTTTGGCCATCGATATGCATAAAATACTGAATTTCCATAGAGTCTGAAATTTTCTATGATTAGTTTCGCTCGTTTTTACAAAGCAACTCTAGATATCTAGATACCACCATTTTTTTTTTTTTTTAAGTCAAGTAATACAAATCAATTTAATGAAAACATTTCGCAACTACCTAAGTTCAAAATGTTTCATTAAAAAGTTGGTGAAAAGAACAATAATTTATATAGATGTACCGATTTTCAATTTAAAATACAATAATATTAGGTCCAGCGTCCATTTCAATATATTGTATCGTCATAATTAAAATATGAATAGCTACAAATTTTAATTTTCAACTCTATCCACAATTGGACACTTTTTAGAGTAGCCGATGAAGAGTTTCTTTTAAAGGGGGGATAAAGGGAAAAAACATTAAAGTTTAAAGTTAAAGGTGCGCATTGCATCGAGATTTTGTACAGGGTGTGCCTCTAAAAGTAGATCCTCGAGACAAGACAAAGGGAGACCCTGGTAAAAATTGGCAGTTGAATCTGTGTTCCGAAATACCACATAGACCTACAGCCGGAGGCTGTAAGATTTCCAATAGCTTCTATAGCCGGCTACATAATTTCTTATAGCCTTTTATAGCCGATGGCGATTAAGCAACAGCCCGGCGATAAAGTGTATGCTAAACGTTACTAATTACGGATGCTAGGACTTAGTGAGTTTTTGGACTACTGCTCTCTTTTTGAGCCATAGTATCTTGATTTATTTTGCGAGGAAAGCTCCGTACTTTTGAAGGATGCCTGCCATTCCTAATATGTTGGAGCGCCTTCAATTTCGTATGATACTGTGCAATACCTCTGGGTTGAAATAGTTGCTTCAAGCGCCGTGACACGCTGCGGCGCGGCAGGCGGGCAGCCAGCGCGAAACGCGCATTGGCGCCTACAAACCTAACAGGGATACTTCACGCGTTGCGCAATGCGTGAAGTATCCCTGTTAGGTTTGTAGGCGCCAGTCCATCGCCGTTCCGCTTTGTGTTAGGCTCTAATATTTAATCTCGTGAAGTCAGCGTTTTTCAACTCATGACTTTGAAATGTTTGCACATCCTGTATGGATTATTCTCATTTTAATTGATGAAAAAAATATGTGGTAAAGGAAAATATAATGTGCGTTTTGTAAATGTTAAGGTGGTTCCTTATCAAACTTAACGATTTCCGAAGCACACGAATTTCTACACCATTTCTTATAGCCTTTTATAATCGATGACGAAAAAGCAACAGCCAGGCGATAAAGTGTAAAGCCCGGCGATAGGAACTATAGCCCAGCTGCATAATTTTTCATCGCTTCGTATAGCCCGGCCGTATGATTTTCTCCGCATTCTACAGCCAGCCATATTATTTTCTGTAGCCTTCTTTAGGTGGCTATAAGAATTCCTATGGTATCTTGAAACGCAGCTCTTATCGCCAATTTTTACCACGGGAGGCTGGAGGCATAACAATGTTTTCGATTCGAGTGGCAAAAAAAGCAAAGCAACGTGGAATGAATCCTTACCATCGTCGTGTTTGGAAGCGTTCGTAGCAGCTGACTGTTTCAGAAGTGGTAGGAAAGCCTTTCAACAAACAAACATATTAATAATATTGCGCATTTTAAGAATATTCATCAAAAAAAAAAAAAAAATTCAGCTTCTACTCGCGATTGCACTTTGGCCATAATATTAGATTTTTTGAAGAAGTATCTAATATGTTCGATAGTCGGGCACACTTAGTCTCATCGGATTTTACTTTTGAGCGAGGAAAACATTTCAGCAAAACGATTTCAATTGAGTACTTTGGCGCCATGATCTTTTTTTCTCTCTCTTTTTAATCATTGAGTGAAACATTTACTGTAGGGCGTATCTCCAGTTAGTGGCGTCGGAAGAGGGCAAGTAGTTCTTTTAAGTAAAGTATACTAAACTTTTTAGTAATTAATACTAGACACCTTCCTGCCTTGCTTGGGGAAAATGCAGTGGCGAGGCGTGAATGATCGACTATTGATATTTCCTTATCTGAAGCTATAGTAAAGGATCGATTATTGAGGTGTTCGCTGTACACCCTGTACATCGCGATCCTTTTTCATGGGTTTAAATGGTGGATCGATCGATATAGCGCAAAGCACGTCAAGCCTCTGGACAAATGACCTACGAGCCCTCAGACAGTCTTAATTTTCTTGAATAAAATATAAATCTTCAAGGAAAATTTTGAATATTCTAATCCTGATTTTCTTTTTAATAAAAGCAACTATTCGCCATTAAACTATGAAAATGTCAAGGGAAAATATTCGCAAGTTTCACAAAACAACTATTATATAGACGGACATTTGGCAACTTTTGATCGCTCATACGGCGGCGTTCTTTCCGAGCACAGCAGATTTTGTCCATTTCCAGTCCAAAATGGCTTTTCGAACAAGTTTCGACGCTTTCGCCCCACTCAGAAATAAAATAATAAAAAAGAGGCAATGTGAAAACGTAAAGTTATTAGTAACCAATTTGACTGGACAGCTAAAATGATTAGGAGGAAAAATGTTTTTCCCTCATTCAATCTCAATATTATTATGATCATCTAATGATTTGAAACTTTGGAAAAATTTAAAGCATAGTTACTTACCCTCGTTACCATAACCGGAGCAACACAGTTGACTTGTAGAATTTTGGTGTAGACCTCAGGATCGATTTTCTCCAGTCGACCCATTATTCCGTATGCTCCTGCATTATTGATCAGGAGCGTCAAACCTTTTTCACCAACGATTTCGCTAACTTTGGAGACTACTCTGTCAAAAGTGTTGTATTTTGTAACGTCTGAAATATCCAAAAGACATCAATTAAAACAACTCTAACGTGTATTCTGAGACTATTAGCACAAAATTAATAATGCATTGTTCTGCACTATTTCATCCGTCAATCAAATAATCTACATTTTATGAAAATTTAGGCGTTTCTGTAATAGGTATGTACAGTACACTCAGAGCTTCAAACGCTGGGAAATATCATGGGATAATTGAATATTTTTTAGAGTTTTTTCAAATGCATCATTGGATAATTTTCTGTTTAAAGATCAAGAAAAGTCTTGGTTTTGCAATCTAAAATAAAATAAAATTGGCTATCTACCTCGGCATTTGGAAAAAATCCTAAAACTATCAGTATATAACATAAATACTATGCTCCTCAATCTCTTCAGTTAGATTTATGCCTGCACGAGGAGAGATTAGCGAAATCTTCCTCACAGTATTATTTCCCTCATAATATGTGCTCGCTCACTTGAAAATACCTCAGTTCGTCAAGAAAACGTAAAGGAGTGTCGTTCGAAAAATTTGGGACGAAAAACGAGTAAAAAACCAAATCATTAACTATTCATGTTTGGAGTAAAAAAAACACGTACTTTGAAGGTGAAGCTAAATAATTTTACTTTACTGCATTCTGGACTTAAAAATAACGGATTGAAATAGAACTTCCTATATCCTACTGATTGTCGTCAAAACTCATATCATAGCCATTGTGTCTCAACAACAGTTCCTTAAGGTAGAGTAAATAATTTTTCACAGAATTGTGGATAAACATTTTTCAAGAAAAAAAATTGGTCCAAAAAGTCCAGAAGCAGATCACATTTTTCAATTTTGACTCCCTCTCTCGACCCCTCCCCTAGATTTTGCAGTCCATCGTGCTTCCGAACACTACATATGTGGAGTGCTTGATCTAATTTGAAGAAAATAGTAACTTGCCTAATTCCAAGATGTGTAAGTTCGAATGATTTTTCTGGAGCTCCAGTAAGTCCTAGAAGAATTAAGCGAAACAAAGAGTAAGTATAACTCGGTTCACTTCGATAAAGTTGCACACAAGCAAAACCAGACAACGTATTTTACACTGGTTGCCAGAAAAATACACAGGAAATGTTACTCGTTAGTTTGTAATACCGTGAGGAGGAGACTTTTATTTTGTGAAACCCAATTCTCTCGGAGATTTTTGTTATGTCTGATTGCCAAAAACGACGTAGAATCCGCCAAATTTTGATGAGATTTGGTATGTGATCTTACTACAGTTGCGAACTGGTGATTAAAATTGATAGACAAAGCAATAGACAAAGAGAACAAAGGGAAAATGGAGCGATCCTATTAGTTGGACAAATTTATATTGTCGGGAAAATGATGGACCGACTGTGGTCTCTCGTGGGTTGCCGTTTATAGTAAGGAAGGCTGGCTTCTAAAACCTTAAACCTCCTGTAATGTACTTACGTTCTTTCGTCTGAAAAAAGACGAATTATGATGATAAAGATGACATTGATTTTTAACGAACCGTTTTATTCTGAGCAGCGGTGGTTCTTGCGAGCTAGGAGAACCGGATTACATTTTACAATTAGGAGCCACTATCTCTGGCTCTCTCATAAAAGCGCATATCTGCATGGAGAAACCAATGGCATGTATGTTGTTTCTGAAATGGGTCTGAAATAGTGGTTCTTTATTGCTAAATGTAATCCTACCTATCTTCGCCTATTCAATAATGAATGTAAAACAGTCGATTTAAATCGAAGCTGGGAGCCTCACATGGAAATTATTATCCATGTTTGATTTAAATGTAGGATAAGCAGTGTTGCTGATTTTTAAAATTTGCCACTGATTCTAATAATGAGAGAGCGACGAGGTGGAGACCTGAAGATGGTCCGGTATAATTTATACAGACTGAGCCTAATTATCATTTCAAGCAGATGCAGTATTTTGAACATATTCACACACTTGAGCCTCCGCTTGCGCGTGGCCGGCGTGGCCTTTCAAGGTAAGTCGGACAGGTAGGCATTAGCTTTAGTAGGTATGGTCAGTTCTGCGATAAGCTCACAAAGAGGATTCAATCGGGAAATTGCATATTAAAACACCGTATCATTTTCCGAATATCCACGGCGTAAGGCCGCAATCACTTATCTCGTTTGCAGTCTCTGAAAATCTCCGCCTCTGTGTTATTTCTTTGAAAGAGAGCAAATGACATCATTCCTTCAAGTTTTTTAGGTATTTTCTTTGCACAGAGAACAAAAATCATGGCAGTTTTAAAGAATTGCCGTTGAGTGGTTTTCCTTTTAAAAAATAAAGTATGACAGGAAATCTGCGCAGTCGCAGTTATGTGATTGCCGACTTACACCGTCGATATACGAGGTCTGTTAGATTAGAAACCGGATTTTGGTCATAANTCGGAGATTTTTGTTATGTCTGATTGCCAAAAACGACGTAGAATCCGCCAAATTTTGATGAGATTTGGTATGTGATCTTACTACAGTTGCAAACTGGTGATTAAAATTGATAGACAAAGCAATAGACAAAGAGAACAAAGGGAAAATGGAGCGATCCTATTAGTTGGACAAATTTATATTGTTGGGAAAATGATGGACCGACTGTAGTCTCTCGTGGGTTGCCGTTTATAGTAAGGAAGGCTGGCTTCTAAAACCTTAAACCTCCTGTAATGTACTTACGTTCTTTCGTCTGAAAAAAGACGAATTATGATGATAAAGATGACATTGATTTTTGACGAACCGTTTTATTCTGAGCAGCTGTGGTTCTTGCGAGCTAGGAGAACCGGATTACATTTTACAATTAGGAGCCACTATCTCTGGCTCTCTCATAAAAGCACATATCTGCATGGAGAAACCAATGGCGTGTATGTTGTTTCTGAAATAGGTCTGAAATAGTGGTTCTTTATTGCTAAATGTAATCCAACCTATCTTCGCCTATTCAATAATGAATGTAAAACAGTCGATTTAAATCGAAGCTGGGAGCCTCACATGAAAATTATTATACATGTTTGATTTAAATGTAGGATAAGCAGTGTTGCCGATTTTTTAAATTTGCCACTGATTCTAATAATGAGAGAGCGACGAGGTGGAGACCTAAAGATGGTCCGATATAATTTATACAGACTGAGCCTAATTATCATTTCAAGCAGATGCAGTATTTTGAACATATTCACACACTTGAGCCTCTGCTTGCGCGTGGCCTTTCAAGGTAAGTCGGACAGGTAGGCATTAGCTTTAGTAGGTATGGTCAGTTCTGCGATAAGCTCACGAAGAGGATTAAATCGGAAAATTCCATATTAAAATACCGTATCATTTTCCGAATATCCACGGCGTAAGGCCGCAATCACATATCTCGTTTGCAGTCTCTGAAAATCTCCGCCTCTGTGTTATTTTTTTGAAGGAGAGCAAATTGACATCATTCCCTCAAGTTTTTCAGGTATTTTCTTTGCACGGAGAAAAAAAATCACGGCAGTTTTAAAGAATTGCCATTGAGTGGTTTTCCTTTTAAAAAATGAAGTATGACAGGAAATCTTCGCAGTCGCAGTTATGCGATTGCCGACTTACACCGTCGATATATACAATTTCATGTAGAATATGGCTCCTCTCTTGAAAAGTAAGGCGAGGGAAATGAGGACTAGGCGCAGTTCTTAAAGGCTTCTATTAAGCAACTTTTAATAAATTTTAGTAAATCAGATTTGAGATTTTCCAACTTAGCATGCAGTCAGAAAGTATCGTGATTTTTTTTTTGGGGGGGNGGGGGGGGGGGGGATTCAGATATTTGATTCTTCTGTTATAGGACTAATTTTCCAGTTCACTGTGTACAGCTGTATACACTTAGAATGTTGGTCACATATTTTTGAATTCTATCAATTTAGAAGATAAAAAAATGAACACTTTGGCAAAAATGCTAATTCTTAAATATTAATTTTGGAAACTTTGAAGTTGAAAAATTTTACTTTTGAAAAAAATGCGAGTAAAATGTGAAAAAAAGTTCAGTCTGGAGTCGTGAATGAAATCCCTTGAAAATATCTGCTTAAAATCCTAATTGGTGATACTCACACACGCAGCATATATGATACGGCATATCCCTAAAATTGTCAGATAGTAGCATTATTCAATTCAACTGACTTGTAAAATTTCGTATGATATGCTCATTCTTAATGAAAAAAATCACACCGGAACATGAACTATCTTTTCACTGAATCGAAAAAGGAAAGTGAAATGATATTTTATGACGAGGGTAATCTGTTTGCGCTCGACAATAGAAATAAAATAAAAAATTTTGAACAAAGTAAAATACTCTAAGTAATAAAAGTAAGAAATTCGTAACATTTTCTTACTCACCGCTGCTTCATCCGGGACGAGGCAGGTGGCGATTACAATCTGTGCTTGCGCCTCAGGGTTCTTCAAAAATTGCCTCGTAAATTCAAGACCAATACCAGTCCACGCACCAGTGATAAGAACTGAATGAATGTCGGTCATTCTTATAACTTTCTGTCTAATTATCTTCTATGTTTGAGGAATAAAATTATTTCAAAAAAATATAAAGCTCTGAATTGTTTAATGCTCACGGATACTAAAAGTTTATAAAAAAGACGGCAGGAGATTCATTCATGTAATTATTCACGCCAAGCCCGACTGATCAATTATTACATATAGTACAAATACTCACTAAACATTCTATTCAATTTAAAAATATTTTTAAAATCCGGTAAAACTTAAAATGTTACTTTGTTATCGTAATGCACAGTCCGTTTCAGCAGAAAAATCGCTCTGCACGGGTATAAAACTCGAACTGATAGAGGTTCAAAATGACATGATCGAGTTTAGAGAAATGAGGCGATCTGGAGTTGAGAACACTGGAACAGGTTCTTGGGAGATTATGCAGTTCGAAAAGCAGAATCAATTTTAAAAAGCTGTTCATGGCATATGGGAAATTCGAGAGAAATTTGGAATTCATCTTCCTCATCTGGACGTATTTATGCCAAAAGGAACTATGTGCATAGGGTTTGCGTAAAACATAGTGTCTTTCAGCATAAATACGTCCATCTCATCAGCGATTAATGTCCAAGGTTTTAGACGACAAATTCAAGCAGCGACTTCTTCCAATTTGTAAAGGAAATTATTTTGGGGCTTCCTCTTAAATCGTGACTTTACATATGAACGAACTCAACCAGAATATGCTTAAATGTATCTCACGGTTACATGGGTTTCTCTCAACATTTCTCATTCTTTTTTCTTAACAGAAAACTAATCACCGTGGAACATTCAGACTCCAAACTATTTATAAACTTCGCCTAAAACATAAAATATTTACGCAGCAATATTCAAATATAATTGCCGCTTAGTTTATGTTAAGAAAATAATAACTAATGAAAAACGTTGTGATGAAACTTACAAGAGTTCATTTTGAAACTCTAATCACAATTCTTACTTCTCTCAATTTCTGATTTCTCCACAGAATAGCGTGGGCCCAGCAATTTTCTACTATCCTGTCGATCATAGTATATGGGCCACATTTTCAGTGTCTTTTTTTTCCGTCTCTATGTTTAATTGTTAATAATATTGTACGTGTCGTATTTAACGTGTTAGCAGTCTTGAAAATAAATATTTGGCAATGTATATACTGTGTATGTATGTGATGTTGCATGCACAAAAATTGAAGGGGATTTTAGACTTATTTCTATAGTCATTTCCCGTTAGCGTCCAGCAGCGGCAGCAAAACTGGCAATCATGTCAACCTGCCTTCTGATCTTGTGCTGTAAGTATCCCTACAAGATGTAAGAGTAAGTTCGTCCACAGGATGATCCAGCTTGTCTGCACAACCAGCCTTTTTTAAATCAGTTGTTTTAAAAAAGGAAAAAGTTCATTTTCATGGCGTACGCAGAAATGGACTTGCTCCTTGAGGAACAAGAACAACCGAACAACTGATTCGTATTTCAGGTCGCACAAAGTTGGAACCGGAAGGATTGAGTTGGATTGACGCATGGCCATTGAAAAAAGACAGTCTCCGAGATATTTGACTACACTAAGTCCGCATTTCACGTTCTATTATCAGTATTTATTTATAGTTTATTATAGTTATTAGTATTTATAGTTATTTATATATTTATATTTATCAGTATTTTATTTTATCAGTATCCCCTCGGATACTGTCACAAAAGGTTTTACGAGAGTTCACCACTTCGAACTAGAGTACCCTCATAGGGAGAGTATAGTCATTTCGATTCCCACCTATGATTGGATCAGCCCTCTTAGGCTGAATGAAGCTTCCTAAGGCCCAAAAATGGCGGACGCTGCAAGAAAATGTGAATACAAAATGACTTAAAATGTAGTTTTATTTGCATATCGCAACGGGAACTTTACTCAAATGCATTATTCCGGCGTATTTACATAGTTTTACGGTCAATTGTCTGCAATTTTCAAGAAAATTTATTTTGGATGTAATGAAGTTAGCAGCAAGTGCGGTCGGTGATAACCGTCAAAAGTTGGCAATGACCCCCCCCCCCTCCTAAAACAAAATGCCGCCATTTTTGGGCCTTCAGCCCCTTCATTGGGCCCAGTGGTCACACTCTCCTTATAAAGGTACTCTACTTCGAACGTCCCGGCTCCCATCTAAATCTGGAAATTGGTGAAAAAATGCATTTATGATAAGTTTGTGTGTCCCTTCATCGGGGACACGCTGATAATTTTTTTTTAGAATTTATCTTGAATTGTTGTGCATCCCCCTCTCTGATAGACGGATTTTTCACACAAATGACCTTATTTCAATAGTTTAACCTTTTATTGCATAGCGTTGCATGAAAGCAACAAATGGTTTTCAGCTTTATTTCTATGCTGGAGTATTAAATTGAATTAAAGCAAGAAATGATTTTTTGGGAGCATTATCAGTCTGATCTCCTAACTTTAAAAGAAACTACAAAGATCGATTCCAACTGACTCTATTGTCGAAAAAATACTGTACAAAGTAGATTTTCTGTCCAAAATCAACGATTAGCCCATGCAACAAAGGGTTAAGCTGAGCCCATGTCCTCAACTTTTGACGGAGATCCAGGCTTCTGATTGACCCCTTTAAAGAAAAAGTTTTTCATATTTTCCCCCTCTTTCACCAACCTTTCTTCCCTACTATTCCACTGAACAAAAAAGAGTGGTGCTATCCACCCTTCCTCCGCCCCCTTGGATCTGCCAATTTTCTCTCTTTCCATTAAATCACCCCTTAAACAGCACAGCTACTGACGTTGATGACTCCAGCCGTTTTTGGTAGGACGCCAGAGTTTGGTTGCACATTATGGTACTCAGTTCCAAATACGAGGAACCGAATATTTAGACGAATGCTGAATGCCACACGTCATATACTAAACTCGGAGATGAGTGTGAACATAATTATAACTAAGATGGAAAAGAATTCTGCTTCATTTTCTCTCAAGTTATATTTTTTCAGCAAAAAACAAACAATATTACGCTTCTTCGGGACTATCAGTGAGTTTCCGTGGGATCATGAAGAGAAAATTTAAGTAAATTTTAGGCAGAGTGTCGATTTGTTTTCTATCGAGAAGGGAAACCAAGCCTTTAGACACCAACACTAGCGTGTTGGAGAGTTTGACTTTAAGAAATTATTAAGAGGAAATGGTGGGCTTGAAGGACAAGGCGCATACGTGCAGTTTTTGAAAAAAAATGAGATATTAATGATCTCAAGTTAAACTGGTCTTAATGCATTTACTGTGAAAAATTCGCTCCCAAATTCCACTTTTTAAGCATCAATAAGTCAGTTTGATCTTTGATTCCGAAATAAGGATCCGCGTAATTTTGAAACTTCAAACACTTATTTCTCGAAATGGCAAAAACTGCACTTATGCGCCTTGTCCTCAGAACACCTCAAATATTTTCCATGCGTTCATATAAACCGGTTTGCCCTCGAAAGTTTGTCAGGCAACATGTGAGGCTGCGGGGCTGCAACACTCTTGATAGTTTGATAAGTCAATTCAAGAGATGTAATTTAGGTGTGAAATAGTCACCTCCTAACAATTTACATAAACTTGAAAGAAAGTCCATGAAAAGCAAAAATGATATGTATTCTTTGTGGGGGCCTCAGAGGCCTACTTCAGCCACTCTCGCACAAAAACTTTGTTAGGCATATCAATGCCCACATGAGCCCTGTTCTCCGTATAATTCTATGCTTTTTGGGGTTCATCTGGAGATAAAGATACGGCCTCATGTCAGAGGAACGATATGGGTTAACCATCAATCTAGAATGCAATGGTGTATCAAGGAAAAAAGAAAACTCCTTCTTTATTTGGTCATCTTCATCTATTTTACAATTAAATTTTACAGAAAAGTTTTCAATACATACAAGTAGCAGTTAATATACATCAAAATTACATATTACTGACTGCACAAGCGAAGAGTCCTCATATAGGGTCCATAGTGCAGAAAAATTGAGAAAAGAGACATTGGTAACACTATTTGGACTAAATTGATCAATAAATAACTACAAACTCCGACGAATATATCACAAAAAGTATGTGGCATTTGTCTGTCTGTGCAGGTAGGTGCAATTAAGGATGAGCTAGAAAAATTAGTTCTTCGTTGCAAAATTTAGTCCATTTAGAGGAGTGTTTTACAAACATTTGTTGTCATAGAGGTGGTCAAATTTCGATCAAAACAAAAGTTTTTCCGCCTTTAGGTTTAAAGTTCAAAAATCTGCTAGATATAATGTATCCTCACTTTTTTTCTCTTTTTTTTTGGCACAACAGTAAAACAAACCATTCGCAATTTTAGTTCCGTGATTACGATAGGTGTTCTCCCGTCAGAAATTAAAACCCTAATTTTTTTTTTTTTTTTTTGAGAAGTTGATCAAAGCAAAGTTGCGGGACTTTGAGGACAAGGCGCATAAGTGTAGTTTTTTGGAAAAAAATTTGAGGTATTCATTATTTCAACTAATATAAGTGTTAAAATGTTTTTTGAGCATCAAAAAGTGAGTTCGCGCTCTCTTCCCGCTAGAAGACTATATCCGTGCAATATTGAGACTTCATACACATAGCTCTTGAAATAGCAAAAACTGCATTTATGTGCCTAGTCCTTCAAGCCCCGGAAAATCCGAAAGGAACTGCTCTCTTGTCGACGCCTACTAAGATATGCATTCTATCTCGAAATCAATACTTAAAGCGGTAAAACCTTCAGTTATCGAAACTTTCTAAGACATGCAACGGATGCGAAAAATTATTCTACGAAACAAATCTTCATATTGTAATTCGTGACATTAAAGTGTTGATTTCCATTCGAAAATTTATAAATTATTCCAATATTTTAAAATTGATCTAACATTGAAAAATGAAATGATGAAATCTACTTGCGAAGATCTAAGATTTTTTTTCGCGTTTATTCTACTTCATGCTCGGCTGTGTGAAATCAGCTCAGCAGAGATTGGCTGTTAACAAATCCTGTTTTCAGCGGGATACGAATGCATTTCGTTACAATTGGTGAAATATAGATCACTATTTTTGAACTTACAAAGTCAAAATTCATACCTACTGCCAACATAAGAGAAAAATGAAACAACTTTGTTTATCATTAGAATATCAACACGTTCTTTCATGAAAATTGAGATGGAGTCTTCAACATACAATAAATATCAATTTAACATAGCGGCATTTTAATACACGAGAAAAATCACAGCTAAGCAAGAGCTATTTACAAGGCAAGATATATTGATGAGAAAAACGTTTTCTCGAATCACATTTGAAAAACAGTAAGCAGTGGGAAAAGAAATAGTTCTGACTTTTATTATGCACACCGTCACAAAGCACTAAAATATTTCCCAAGTCGCAAACCAAATATTTAGTCATTTTTTTTCAAGAGGGCGCACGTAAAAAATTCAGGCGTCACAGGAAATTCCTTTAATATTTGAATAGACTGAGAGGGGGAGGCTAGAAGTAGAGGTTCTTTAGCGTAGTAGTCTTAGGAACTATTTTTGTGGTCATTTCGATTAAATTCAGAGGATCTTCTTAGGGGAAGCTGCAGACCCTAATTCTGAAACATTCTGCGCACCCACCTAGTGGTAGTTACATTGTTAATACATTTAATGATTGGTCTACATATAGTTTAAGATTCTGAAAAGATAGTTAATACTTTACAGTGAAAATAAAAACTCGCCGACTTGAATCTTAAATTTCCTCTCACGGCTGATCTCAGCTTGGTGCTGCGATCAGACAGCAGCCGCCTTTCTTCCAAAAAGAGAGAAAAAGTAGGGGCAATATAATTTTATACATATCTAACCAGACATGACTATTTACACTTTGCACAAAAAGTTTGAAAAATTTAGGGAATTTTTTGAATATTCAAAATAAGAACATTTTGAAGGAAGGAACGAAAAGGGGGTCATTAGAAGTAAAGAGAGAAAATATCTTTTAGAATAAAGCTCTATACAAAAATATTATTTTTAAAATTTGGAAATGGTCTGAAGCACAACCCGATTTAGGGGTCAGCGATTTCACTTGGCACCGGTCATTTCAGGAATATTTTTAAAGAAAATGGCATGGAATCAACGAATTTTTGAGTTTTTTTCCACACAATATGCATGAATTCCAGTATTCAACAAAGTATGCCCATGATAAATGAATTCTGGGGAAAATATTTACTCTCTCCTTTGGCAGCACATGCATTATTTTCAGTTGCTTTGGCATAATCTATAATGGATTAGACATACTAGAACTTAATTCTATCGTTCTAACTTTTCAATTTTAGGTACTTTGGTGCTCAATTTTTATTGCGGAGGTCTCTTTTAGAAATTTTCACACAATTAAACTGAGTCTGAGACACACATCGTCCGACAGAGATAGGACACTTTTACTTCCAAAAAGATTTCTTTGTGAGTCTTTCAAAGAGTGAATTTCATACTTTTGCCTGGCGATTTGGAGTAGACCAAAACTTTGTTTTTAAAAATGTTTCAAGAAGTAAAGAATAAACTCAGAAAATTGACATCGGGCCATCGTAGAAGTCATCTAAATTTATATAAATATACAATATCCACAGAAGTTAAAAGTCCCGTGACAACTGTTTCAGAGCGATTGTCTAGAAAAAATTGAATTAATTTAATCAAACTAAATTACAGCAAGTCATGTTTGAGTTGATCTGAAATAAATTTAGACTAACCTAAGTTGAGTTTCAGTACAACGCTATTTTGTCTTGAAGAGCATTTTTCGGTGTCGAAAACGAATAGAAGCATTTAAATTTTCAAAGAAAATGATCGAACTTCTTTTTTCTGTAATGACGGAACCCCACGCTTTAGAAGTTCATGGCCGCTGCAGAGAGCTACACTGCCGTGCTTAGGAAAAACGCGGTATGAACATTCGAGAGTTGCCAAATTTCCGACTATAAAATGCTCATTTTTGAGGAGAGTTGTGGATGTTTACTCTCGAGACTTTCAGATAATTTAGACCTAGTTGCGAATGAAATTCTCTGAAAAATTGGAGAAAGAATCTTCACATATGTTCCTACAAATTCGTATCTTATCCAGGGAAATTTGGCAACGTATCAAGGCTCATACGGCGCTCTTCCTTAGCACGGCAGTACTATACACTGATTACCAGTATTCACTGACAAGTAGCTTCCTTGGATGCCGATCAGTAGATATTTAACTTGATTTGATTTTAAAATATTCTACTTATTTTAGACGATAGTAAGTACGGATTAGTAGATTCTGAAAGCAAACAGCATGACTAGGAAAGCATTGAAGCCGCTGCAAAAAATATTATTCTCCGCGCGGAATCCTTGGCTTGACATCTGGGTCGCTGCAACAAAAAGAGAAAAAAATCTGTTCAAGTAATACAGGGAAAGAAAAGAAATAACTTGGAGATGTGACCGTCCATAGAATAAAATTGGTTCCAGCGCTTAAAAGTATTTTTCAAAGAGATTGGAAAGACTTAGAAAAGTTAATTTTTTACCAATTTGAGTCGAAAAATCGGAATTTCAGTTCTAGGAGAGGGCCCATGCGTATCCTTTTAAAATCGTTTCTTGAGACAAGCTATTATAAAGTATTCACTTTGCTCGAGTTCCAAAATATACGCACCAATATTAACTGAACATTTCGCAACTTGTGAGTAATTGACATCAGTGCTTTTCAACACGTCCACTGTGTTCTGCTTAACATGTTGACGATAAAACAAGAGATTTTGTACTCTCTTTCTCCCCTGTCTAGAAATCAACTTTTTGTGTGAAAAAAGTTAATGGGAGAGTCAAATAGGGTACAAACAAAATGCGGATTGACGTGCGATTTGTTTTTAGACATAGTGCTGGCGATTTTCCGAACTTAGTGCGTAAAACTGAATTTTGAGTAAAACTCAGTGATGTACAACTGAAATTCTCATTTCAGAGAGAAAAGCTCATTCGAGCATGATATTCCCTCATAGAGAGAATGCTGTTCAGTGCATAACCAGTCACGACCGGACAGGGAGGCAAAACCTGAAACGCGTCTGTAGTTGCCCTACTGATTGTTCGTAACTTGTGTTGTACGAAGTAGCAGTTTTCTCCATGAGGGAATATCATGAGTTATTCCCTCTAAAGTTACACGCACGGTGGCAAAATCGCCAATACTCGTCTAAAAACAACTCGCACGTCGATTAGCATTTTCTTTGTGCTATCAACATGGTATAATCACTGTGTCAACATGGTGCCAAAATGGTAACAACACGAAACCATGTTGAGACCAAGTTGGAACCCTGTTGATACCAGATTGGCGGCAACATGGTGCCATGTCACCCTCACCAACATGGTACCATATCACCCTCACCGACATGGTACCATGTCACCCTCACCAACGTGGCACCATGTCACACTCACCGACATGGTACCATGTCACTCACCAACATGGCACCGTGTTTCGCTCACCAACATGCAACTGTGCTTAGGAACAACGAAAACCCAAAGGCGTTGCCAAATTTACCTTGCTTACATACGAATTTTCAGGGAAATCCATGAATACTTTTGCTCGAATTTTTCGAAGAATTTTAATCGCGATCAGATCTGAACTATCCGAAAATTTCAAGAGAAAATATTCATAACTCTCCTCAAAAATAAACATTTAACTGGGGGAAATTTGGCAAATCTCGAATGTTCGTACGGCGTTTATCCTTGGCACAGTATCACGACACCATGCTCCTCTCACCAACATGGTACCATGCTTCACTCACCAACATGTTCCCACGGTGCCAACCGGTTCCCGTTCTCCCATCTATGGTTCTTGGTGAACTGAACGTATTTCTGCCAAAGAGAACTACGTGCATTCAGACATGAGCCATGAGACCCATAAGAATATATGCATAACAGGGCTCACGTTAAAATACACATAATTCCGTTTGGCAGAAACAAGTCCAACTGATACACATAAAAAGAAAAAAAAATCGGTCCTGTGAACGGAACGTTCGGTTTTCCACTACTACTAACATAAGTTGCTCTTGTAGCGCTTCTGTTCGCTCTGCGACACCCAACCGCCATCGACAGCGATCTTGCCGGAGCTCCTCCAGCAGATCGCTTCTCCTCATTTTCTGCCTTATTTCCTCCATCCGCGATTTGGCAGGGCGCCCTTTTACGTTTTCTGCCAGGGGAGACCCAATCCAGAACCTTCTTAGGCAACCTGTCGTCTGGCATCCTTTGCATCCTTTGAAAGGCGGTGTTCCATACCATCCCAAATATTCGGTTGGTTAAACTGAACTTTCAGCTCGTGTGACCAAACGTTCGGCATATATGATGGCAGTTCGTAAGTTCACTTCGCCGCACGAGTTCAATTACACGAGGCGAATTAGTTTGGATGATATGGACGTATTTCTATCAAACATAACTATATGCAGGAGGAAAGAGGGGGTGTGCTCGTTCGTGCTCGGGCCATACGAATGAATGTGAAATATGAAGCGCCAGTGACGTCAGCGGCAACGACGAGAGAAACGAGAATCAGGGCAGTCTTTGACTCATGGGCCCTGTCCACAAGGCTCTAGATACATGCTCACGGCTCATGGATGCCGCACTTAGTTGGCTCACAGTTCCGTTTGCTGAATCGGAAACGCGGGGTTTCACGTTCTGTCAAACGGAACTATGTGCACAGTATATGAGCCGTGGGCATGTATCTAGAGCCTCGTGGGCAGGGCTCATGAGTTAAAGACCGCCCCGATCGTCGTTTCTCTCGTCGTTGCCGCTGACGTCACTGGCGCTTTATATTTCCAATTCGTTCTTAAGGCCCGAGCATGAACGAGCGTACCCCATCTTTCCCTCAGCACATAGTTCTATGAACGTATTTCTATCAAACGGAACTATGTGCATTATGACGTGAGCCCTGTTACGCATGTAATCTTATGGGTCTTAGGGCTCATGTCTTACTGCACATAGTTCCGTTTGATAGAAATATGTCCATTGATAGAAATACGTCCATACGGAAGACGGAACTTTCTTTATAGTGTAGTTAATAAAACTGATAGGGTACCTGTTGGGTAGGGTATCTGGTTGGTCTGGATGTCTTGGGGGCTGCGAGCTTTGTCCTGGGACTCGTGCCTGTGTCGGTTATGATCGCGATCGGCGCCGTGGCGGGCCAGCTCCTGCTCAGCGCTCCTCTCCGTCGTCTGCCAGTAGATGGCGTGGATGTTGGCCGTGCACCGGATCTTGAGGTCGCCGTCGGCGTTGAAGTGCCGCGGCGTCACCTTCAGCTCCAGCGTCGAGGATGACGTCTCCAGGTCTGTCGTCGGGTCAACGCTCACTTTCATCGCCCGAACCCAGTGCCGCGAGGCCTGCAACATAAACCCCATTTTACTACCGTCGCACCGAAAAGAGCAGAGTGCAAAAAATTTTTGTTCGTAAAAAATCGAAAAATTTCGATTTGTGAGTGAAAAATCGATTCAGCTGCAAAATCGCGCACAAAAGATATATTCAATTCAATTGATTATTTTGTGCAAAAAATCGATAGCTTCAGAAAATCAAAAAAACTCAACAACACTACCACGCAGTAACTCATTGTTCAAAATAGGTTGTAGACGACACATCAATCAGGTGAAATTTGATATTGATTGATTCAACTTGTAAACATAGCCTCAAAAGTCAATTTATAAATCTGAGTTAACGGGACTCTTGTGAAAGATGTTTTATTCCTTCAAGTATAAAATGACAATGAAAAGTGAAATTATATGGAATTTTTCTGATTTTAAGCGTTTCCAACTTAAATCCTGTAATGTATGTTTGATGTTATATTCTATTGTTTTGAACCAAAGGATACATCGAACCTTTATCGAATACGATCCATTAACCAACAAATCGTGCTTAAAAAATTTCGGTTTATGACGTCGTTCACCGCGGTGGTGACACCTTCGGTTTCTTCCACCTTGCTTTCATCAGTCAGGGAAACACACGTATGCAATGGTTACTCAACGTGAAACTCGAGTGAAAGAAAGGCGGAAGAAATCAAGGATGTTACTACCGCGGTGGATGACGTTATAAACCGAATGTTTCAATTGAAGCGCGATAGCTCGTTTAACATTGAACGTAGGGAGTTTCTGTTTGGACAGATCTTATTATTTTTAGTTCATCTACACACAATGGTCTTGAAGCAAAAAAAAAAAAATGGGACAAAAATGTGCCAAAAAACGGTTTGCAGAGGGTGAGTCTATGGTACTTATGGATTTAAAATCTTGGAAAATCAAAATCTTGGCTAATCCTAATTTCGAGACCGCAATTTGAAATTTTCATAGTGGATGCAAGTTTTCTACTGATTTTGATCCGTTTTTTGAATTATTTGTCTATTGAATCGCTGTTGATCGGTTCAAGTTTTTATTTTTCGTTCGATTCATGTCGATCGAATGCATCGTTTCTAGATGCGAGGTAACTACCTATCAATTTTTTTTTTTTAAGTGAACAATTCGCCTTCTGCTGCGGCTGCAGCAATTGTTGTTACGAATATGTCAATATTTCGGCAATATTTCATTAACGATGCTCACCTGTTCACCGTTGATGTACCAAGTGAGATTGGCTGCCGGTCTGGACCCTCGGGACGTGCAAGTTGCATGCAGAACTTCCCCCACCCGATACCTATCCTTTACGTCTGTGATTACTGGACTAGATTTGGGTGGATCTGAAAAATATGAAACATTCACAGAAATTATTCTTTCACCAGTATCTCTGATGGAAGTTTAACATATTTAGATGGTTTGTTCAGGAGCGGAAAGTGAGGGAGGGAGAAAAATTAGTTTGGCGTATAGGCATAATATACTTAAAGTGACAATCCCACTGCGACATTGATAGTTGTTGCTATAAAGTCTACAAATACGGAACCTTCACTAAAAAACCTACACTAAAAGTTAAATAGCTGGCATATTGTCACATTGTATGTAAAAATTCATAAATTAAAGCTGATGTTTGTAAAAAGTAGCTGATGATCAATAAGCCTAGAGACTGGTTTCAATCAAATAATATAAAATATAAAATTGGCATTTTCTGAACGAATTTGGCAATTGCAAAGAACGAAAGTATTGCAATCTCGCATGTTTTCATCAAGCTATATTTTGAATTATTCACACAGTGTAAAATTATAAGTTTTTTCATGATTTTTAATGATAATCGCAACTGAAAATCAATATTGCCCCATCAGCCGCAGCATCATTATAGGGTACGTAACTTGCCAACACCATATGAGGGGGTACATTTCTTCAAGGACGGGTTCAAAACTTTGGAGAACGCTCTTTTACATATATATCAAGGACTGACATACATAGAATTTGAACTTAATTTGACCAGAGGGTTGTGGGTTCTGGTGGTCATGCACACATTGGCCTCTGCCGCCATTTTTCGCTTAAAAGTCTGAGAACTCAAAAATAAAATAAAAACTGCCCCACTTACGATTACGCGGGTTTCACTGCTTCAGTCTAGGGACCTTCCCTGACACATTCATCAAGAAAATCGCAGGTGGTCTGCAGATTTTTTTTTTTTTTTTTTTTTTTTTTAACAAACCGTGTGTGTATACGCTTACTCACCGACAACATTCATATCTCCTGACACGATGGCAGTATGAAACGATGGAGCGTCCGCAGATACTTCACAACTGTATCTACCAGATAAACTTGGCACCACGTTAGATAGCACCACTTGTGACTGGTTCGATTTGTCTCTCTGTGAACAAAACGAATTTCAAATCAGATGGGCGAGCAAGGATCATATAACTCATTCAATTTTACATTTTTCAAACGGCTAAATAACTTAGAAATAAAATATTTAACATGGATTTTAATGAGTTTTATCACTATTTTGGCTTATTGCGCTTAGCATACTGTGGTTTTGAAGCAAAAAAAAAAAAAAAACGACAAAAATGTACCCAAAAACGGTTTGCAGGGGATGAGTTTATGGTACGTGTGGACTTGAAATCAAGAGCTACAAATTCAGTATTCAACAAAAAGAAAAGTCTTGTTGNGGGGGGGGGGGGGGGGGGATTGATGGTGTTTTCGTAGGTCGCTTGAGATATTAATAATTCATGGAAAGTAATGCAATAATGAATTACACAGAATGAATTACACAGAACTGCATGGTGAGCTTCCCAAGGAAGCTTACCATGCAGTTCAGGTGATCTTTTCAATCTTTAGTTGCTCTTAGTCCCTAAATATCATAAACACGTTAAAGACTTGCAGATTAAGTAAAGCAGTGTGAAGAATTACCAAAAATTCCTCTAAATCATTAAAAATCCACGTCGTGATAATATATGTAGAGGAAAGTTTCGAATTCATAGATTGAAGCGACGCACAGTGGATCGAGACAATCAGAGAGGTCGGACATGAAATTATTTACTAAAATTGCAAATTTTGGTGTCTATTTCGTCACATTTTACATTTCAAGGGGTGTTTTCGGAAGAAAATTTCACGAGGAAACCAATGAAACCAATTTGAGGACCTCAAAAATTTGTATACACGGAGTTATAAGCGTTTAAAGTTTCAAAATGTTGTCCGACCTCTCCTATTGACTCGATCCACTGTGCGACGTTTTGGGATATCGGTCGGAGCAAAGTTGTGGAAATCTCCATAGTAAATTTTTGATGCGCCGGAAATGCTACACGTGCCATGGATTCGGCCCCTGCAAACCGTTTTTGATAGGTAAGTTTTTGTCGCATTTTTCTTTTGCTACAAGAGTATTGTGGCGTTGGCGCTTCTTTGGTCTTTGCGGGAAGTTTAGCCTAAGCTTCCCGCCAAGAATGAAAAATTTGTAGCGCTGTATATTTAATTTTGTATTTAAACTTAGTTTATGTTTTACAGTTTATGTTGGAAAGTTTTTCGAGAATCCCCCATGAAAAGACCATCAAATACAACTCTCTTCTGGTAGCAATATTTATTCAAGAGCTAATATGTTTTTCAGGAAGTATTATACGGTTGTTTTCAATTCGCCTTCAACTGCGTCCGCAGCAATTGTTGTTGAAAATACGTTATGCATGCTATATTTCAGCTCATTACAAACTTGATTCTTTGAAGGCGTTTAATATGCGAAAGTAGAGCACCCTGTTGGAGAATAACAAAAGTGAGATTGAATTAATTGCTCAATCCCTACTTCGTTCATTCTCCGACAGACTGCGCTACATGAGCACATAAAACGCCTTCAGAGAGTCGAGTATGTAATGAACTAAAATCAGCACGCACAACATATTCGTAACAACAATTGCTGCAGCCGCAGCAGAAGGCGAATTGTTCACTTAAAAAAAAATTGATAGGTAGTTACCTTGCAACTAGAAATGATGCATTCGATCGACATGAATCGAACGAAAAATAAAAACTTGAACCGATCAACAGCGATTCAATAGACAAATAATTCAAAAAAGCGGATTAAGATTACTAGAAAACTTGCATTTACTATGGAACTTTCAAAGTGCGATATCTCAAAATTAGGATCAGCCAAGACTTGATGCATCGCGATTTTAAGTCCACACATACCATAGAATCATCCTTTGCAAACCGTTTTTTGGCACATTTTGGTCTTATTTTTCTGTTGTTTCAAGACCACTGTGAGCAATAAGCAGAACGTGGAACCACACTCCAATTTCATTTTTCCTAAGAGAAATAAGTCAACTTAATAGCTTGTAATTGTTCAGAATATTTTACTCTCACACTAAGGTTCATGGAAATTTTCATGAAATTACATTGAGTAGTTTCCCAAAGAAAAAATAAAGCACGACAGAAAGTCTACGACGTTGCAAGCGGAGATGCGTGTTTTTGCACTTTGGCCATCGATAGGTTTGAATTTTTCGCAGGGCTAGAGGATGGGATTGCCATGAAACCTAGCGTCTCAACATACAAATAAATCTTCGCTTTTTTCTTTAAAATAGATAGGCGCTTTCTGAACAAACTCGATGACGATACGTCGTTTTTTTTTCATGGACCACTGAACCAAGTTGAAAATTAGTTACCACGACCAACATTCCTCCTCCAAGTTTTAAGTGGAACACGAAGGGGGAAAGCAAAGAAATGATATCCCCCCTCCCCATTTTAAGATCAACAAATTCCGATAACGGTGCAAACGGTGGATATGCAAATTTTTCGTAACGTATCGTACACGGAGAAAAAAACTTCGTGCGTGGGACACGAAGTTGAGGTCATATGGATCTCTAAAGTTTTTGGACCACGTATCTAAAAACTTGAGGTCCAGCTGCCGAAGTTCGGGTCAGACACCTGAAAGTACTTCGAAATATACCGAAGTGCCTCGATGTCTGACCCGAACTTCGGCAGCTCGACCTCAAGTTTTCGGATGCGTGATCAGAAAACTTCAGAGATCCATATGATCTCAACTTCGGATCCCACGCACGAAGTTTTTTTCTCCGTGTAAGCTGAACAAGATCTACCAATATATTTTACAACATATCATGTTGATTCATAAAAACTAGGGGAGCGAGCAAGTAAAAAAATCAGGGGAGCCCCAGAATTCTCAGCTCGCATTACCTCGCACATTATTTCAAAACAATAGGCACTATTTTGGCAACGCGCTTTGCCTAATGCTTACGAAGTGTTTGCCCGGAATGACAAATTATTATCTTCCAGGAGCAAGCGCATCCATCATTAACCCGTTTCATTAGTTATCGAGCTGACTCTTACCGCGGGGTTCACTTTCCAACCCCAACCCCAGCTCCCCGCACCCCTTTCACCACCCTGCGCCCCAATGAAACTGCCAAAGTTAGCTGTGAGTGACGAAGTTTCACGGCTTATACGTGACTGGCGTAACTGCTCCACCACCGCACAATGGAGTGAATCAGTAGGAGAATTCGGACATGATGTTGAAACTATAACAGGTTATATTTTCGTCGATACGAAACGCAGAAGTTTAAAGAAGGTTCCATTGATTTTTGTGTGAAATATTTCGTTTAAAACACGCCTTAAAATTGATAATTTGACGATACAAACATTAAAATTGTGATAAAAAATCTCCTATTCGACTTCCCTCAAGGACTTGCTCCACCGTGCGTCGAGCAAAACAACAGAATTTGGCCGCGGAATCCGCACCTGAAACCCCGGCCAGGAATCTGCAAAGCCACCCGCCCGCAACGGGAGTTGTTTGTAGAATCATCTGTCACTGCGGCGCGGCGCGGCGCGTCGCTGAAACAGGAGTTGCGCTAGGGAGATCCTGCGCTGATGTAACTGGAGGATTTGTTTCGGGCGGAGTCACTTTTTAGGGAAAGTTAAAACATCTCGTGCCTTGATGCCACAAACCGTCAGAAAATATTACTGTTTTTCGCAGTTTAATCAGGAGACAGGATAAGAGACGGAGGGAACGGAGGATAAGAGACGGAGGGAACGGAGGATAAGAGACGGGTTAATTAACAATTAGAAGGAGTTTAATGTCTCGAAATTTATCACCATATAAGAATTTTTATATTGTTACCATTCAAGAGGTAAAATTAACACATTTTTAGATTTTAAATGAAACCATGTTTTAAATATCTAGTTATCAAATAAAATAATTTAATTGAATATTGTTTTATTTATTTGTTTGATAACTTAAATTACAAACTTAGACAATAAAAAACTTTAAAAGTTAAGTATTAAAGTAAAATAGACCAAAATACCAAATATATCTAAATAAAATTGATAAATTTTAATTTAAAAATATATAAAAATGTAGAAATTTAGATTCAGATTTTAAGTAGCAAACCAGGCCAGGCTGGTGGAGCAAACCAGTGGACCGATTATTGAAATGTAAACCAGCCCGATAAGACATCGAATTGCGATATATTGCACGGTTAAGATAGGGCTATGTCTTGTCGAAAGCGGCGACATAGAGTCGATGACATTTCAATAATCGCCCCGCGGTTGGTTAAAACGCGGGTGGTTGTTATAGACTCAAGGGGACAACGATGGTCTATACTGCCATGCTAAGGAAGAACGCCGTATGAACATTCGAGAGTTGCTAAATTTCCTTCGATAAAATGTTGATTTTTTTTAGGGAAGTTATGCATATTTTTCCATTAAATTTTCAGAATCTTCATTTAAATTTGCGAACTAAATTATCTGAAAAATTGGAAAGAAAAATTCGTAAGTTTACCGGAAAATTCGTGTTTTATCGGAGGCAATTTGGCAACAACTAAAGGCCCATACGGCGTTTTTCCTTAGCACGGCAGTATAAGGAGGGTCTCTCGTTGGTTTTCACTATAGTTAACTTGTTATCTCTTGGATGGCCAAGACTTTTTCATATGTGAAGTCCCAAGTCAGGTCTGATTGACTCGTAATCAAATGCATCGATTTTGATACATTATGAAGTGATAACTGTGTTCCTGAGTTTTGGAGAGTAAGAAATACTTGTTTTGAAATTTTCAACTCTATGATAACATCTTTTCATCTGCCATATTTAACTCGCCTAGGGGAGATATTCGGGTCAATCTGAAGGCTGAGGGCTGGTCGTCAAAGAAATAAATTCTCTAAAAAAGGCATCTAGCACATTTTTTTCTTTTTTTTCACTAACTCGAAATGATTATTGATTTGAAAACATCATAACGTATTTTGAGCAAAAACCTTGACTTTTCTCAAAGAGCCTCCCGAAATTTCGCCCCTTTTTCGGTATTCGATTCGACCATCGAACCAAGCTTTAAGTGGAAGCTTATAATAACAGAAAACTCAGCAAAAAATTTTAAGATGAGTATAGGAACCGTTTTCGAGTTATGAGGGGGGGGGGGCAAAGGGGTCAAAATCCGGCCTTATTTTTCGCTATTTGCTTGTTGAAATGATGTGTCTATGGGGTTGTAATCGTTGTTTACACATGTTATACGTATTTTTACTCGCGAAATCGAATTTTAATGTTAACGAGTCGATATATCGATCGATTATATCGATTTTTTAGGATTCTTTACGGAAAATCGACGATCATTTGAGATTGAAATTCTTCATTTTTGATTCATGGATAACTAAATGCATCTAATATGACTGTAGTACACGGACACCTCCGTATTTGATCTCGTAGAATCAATTTTTAACGTTAACGAGTCGATGTATCAATCGCTTATATCGAATTTTTTCGAGTTTTCAGGAAAATCAATGATATATTGGTATTGAAATTGGTTCTTCTCAGTTTCGCTTCAGAATACGATGACCGAACCAAGGGACTTAAAATACACAATCTGATCCAACCGCCTGCGCTTTCTTCTTTGAAATAAGACTTAGAAACCGAAAACAATCTTATAATGTTTTTAAAATAATATTCCTAGCCATTTTTTGAGTATGCGGCTCGATTGAAAACCCAAAATTATGAGCTTTTTGGTCAACATCATTGTACAAGGCCACTCACAATGGTTACAGAAGAGCGCCTTCAAATCAATCCGTAAACTTAATGCAAAATTCTGATACCACTATTCGTGCATCACGGCAGTCATTTTGCATAACCGGCCATTTGAAGGCGAATCATTGACTTCAGGCAACGGGGTACGAATTACAGCAATGTCATTCGATATTCTAAGGAGCCAAAGCCGGTGGCCGCCCACCTGGCCTCTAAGGAGCCAAAGGGGGGGGGCGCCCACCTGGCAACTAAGCAGCCAAAATACAGTCGTATTAGGTGCATTTAGTCATCCATGAATCAAAAATGAAGAATTTCAATTAAAAAAAAAATCGTCAATTTTTCGTTAACAATCATTAAAAAAATCGATAAAGAAGGGATATATCGACTCGTCAACGTTAAAATTCAATTGTCAATCTATCACTTATTTCCTTTTTCCATTGTAACCACCCACTTCCATCGATAAGATCGCAGTGGCGTGGCGTGCTTTTGCGATGAATCGATTTCTCTGCCATTTAAATATGTGGAATAGGGTTGATAGACAGGGTGTTCGCAACGAACACCTTAATAAGCGATTCTTAACCACAGCTTCAAATGGGGAAATATTGATAATCGATCATTCAAGCCTCGCCACTGTAAGATCGCTCCATTTTCTGTACGTTTTCTAAGTGAACACCTTTGTCTAGTTATTTTCTCTGGTATAAAACGCTCAATTTTTAGTTTCTACGGACTGAGGTTTTTTTCCGCTTGGACGGTTACATTTTGTCACCTTCCGGCCAAAGTATCACAAGCGCCATGCGACGTTTTAAAATTTCCGCCACAATTTTATTTTTTTACAGAGACATTGTGTGTTAAATCTATTTGAAAATTTCACTGAATTTTATAGATGGCACAAAGAAAATTCAGTAAAATTTTCAAACAGGTTCAACCAACAATGTCTTTGTAAAATAAATAAAATGGTGGCGGAAATTTTGGAACGTCGCATGACACTTGTGATACTTTGGCCGGAGGGTGATGATTTCAATTTTCTGACAGAATTGCAATGACGCACACGCCAAATTCTTTCTCATGTCGCGCGAATTGGTCAGGCGGCGAACTCCATTTGGACGTATTTCTATGAAACAGAACTATGTGCGGTTTCAGGACATTCCGTCGACGATTTTTGGCCCACGCATCTGTCTCGTCCAGTAGTTTGCGTCCACGCGTAAAATAAGCATAACAGTGACTTGGTACATGCGTTATACATATTTTAATCCGTATGTAAAATTATATGAACGACATCGAAATGACAAAATTGAGAGAGGAGGAGCGGTCATCATCGTAACTCATTTTTTAAATGAAATGTTACTTTCTTCCTTTGATTCATCTTTTCAAATTGTCATTGGTGAATGTTTGCTTTTTTCTGTCCTCAAATTTTTTTATATAAAATATACCTTATATGTAACTTGTTCAATGAATATATTACTTCATTACAAAAACATTTACATTTTTAAAACGAGGAAAATATTTTTAAAACCTTTTTCAAGCGATGACATAGATGTCAGTCTCAATGAGCCATAGTTGTGTTGAAAGGAACTATACAAGAATGAATGAAAGAGGAAAAAACCAAGGAGCACGAAAACTTCACACCACGCTGCAGCAAAGTAACAGCACAAAATATAAAAGAAAAAATTGAATTGCTTTGGAAATCATTAAATTTGACACGGAGCCACCTTAATATTTACAAAACACATGCACATTGTATTTTCCTTTAATACATATTTTTTTTCATTAATTTAAATGAAAATAATCCATGCAAAGTGTGCAAACATTTCAAAATCCTGAGTTGAAAAACGCTGACTCTGCGAGTTTAAATATTAGAGCCTAACACAGAGCAAAGCAGCGTGCTACCAGCGCGCATCGCGCACTGGCGCCTACAAACCTAACACATTGCGCAATGCGTGAAGTATCCCTGTTAGGTTTGTAGGCGCTTATGCGCGTGTTACGCTGGTTGCTCGAAAGCTCGCCTAGCCGCAGACGCGGAGTGTCACGTCGATCCGAGCAACTATTTTACGACAGAGGTGTAGCACAGTATCATACGAAATTGAAGGTGTACAGATCTTTCCTCGCAAATTAAATTGAGTGATGACGACAAAAAGAGAGCGGTAGTCCAAAAACTCAATAAGCCCTAGCATCCGAATTTAATAACGTTTAACATAATATTTGAACTTCATTAGAGAAAAAAGTGACTCTATTGAAGCAGAAAAATTCTTGAGTATGCCGTCAAGAAAATTTCATCTTGATTGTAAGCGAGTTTCTGCTTGATGTGAGGGACTTTTCAATGTATATAAGCGCATTTTCTTCTTTAAACAAGCATCATCTTCTTTATTGATTTATAAGAAAATCTTCTCGGTGTGTTTGAGCATATTTCTGCTTGAAATCAAGTCATTTTTTCCTCTAATAAAGTCAAAATTCATGCTAGACGTTATTGAATACAGATACTACGACTTAGTAAGTTTTTCGACTACCGCTCTCTTATTATCGTCGTCACTCGATTTAATATGGAAGGGAACTTCGTGCTTTTGGAAGATGCCATCAATCATGATACGTTGGACTACCTTCAGTCTCGTATGATACTGTGCAACACCTCCTTGGAGAAATAGTAGCTCGAGGCGCCGCCGCGGCACGCCGGCGCCGTCGCAAAATCGCACACAGAAGAATCTAAGACCCTTTAGCGGAGGCAAATCAAAAGGTTATCGGGTTCAGGTATAACGAAATGGGATTTTCTTGAAAGATAATTAAGTCCTGTTGCACCAAAAAGGGGCAGAGAGTTTTAGTGAATTTTCCCTTATGGAATTGAGGTCCCCCCTATTTTTACCAAAAATCTCAATTATATATTTTTCTCCGTTGGCCAAAAAAAACCCAAAAAAAACCCAAAAAAAGAAAGAAAAAAAACAAGCAAACTCTCATTCCTCCAAGACAGTATACATTTTCATCCGAAAACGTCGTGAGCAATTGTCGTTTACATTTACACATGGACCAATCAACTTTGAGTCTGAATTGGACGTATTTCTATCAAACGGAACTATGTGCATTGAGATATGAACCCTGAGACCCATAAGAATATATGCATAACAGGGCGCACGTCATGATGCACATAGTTCCGTTTGACAGAAATACGTCCAATTGGTAAGTGGACCAAAGCTCCCCTACCGAAAAAGCCCGTTGACGTAAACTACCAGAAAAAACAGGTGCGTGGACAAAAAATCGTGGACGAAATGTCCTATAACCCTGTCTGCAGGCGGGAAAGATGGGGTGTGCTCGTTAATGCTCGGGCCATAAGAATTAACGGGAAATATAAAGCGCCAGTGACGAATCCGCCGCTCCAGTTGCCGGGCTTCCTCTTTAACTCATGAGCCCTGTCCACAACGCTCTTGACACATGTCCACGGCTCATACACTGTGCACATAGTTCCGTTTGACAGGATCTAAAATCCCGCTTTTCTAATTCAGCAAACGGAACTTTCCAACTGAATGCAAAACTCATGAGCCGTGGGCATGTGTCAAGAGCGTTGTGGACAGGGCTCACGAGTTAAAGAAGAAGCCCGGCAACTGCGGCCCGATTGACGAAAGTATGTCAGCCCGATGCGACAAGACATAGCCCTATCTTAGCCATGCAATATATCGCAATTCGATGTCTTATTGGGCTGCTTTAAACTTTCAATGATCGGCAGATTCGTCACTGGCACTTTATATGGACGTATTTCTGTCAAACGGAACTAAGCGCCATAGGGGGAGGAAGGTAGAGGGGGGCTTGGATTGACGGCGGAACCGGACGTCGGGCTCATTCCGTCCTATACTCGCAATGCTTTTCCATGGCGCTAAGTTCCGTTTGACAGAACGCGCTATCCGGCATTCTAATATCCTTAAATGGAACTCAAATTGGCGCTTAGTTCCGTTTGACAGAAAAACGTCCATATTTCCCATTCATTCTTATGGCCCGAGCACTAACGGGCACACCCCATCTTTTCCACCTGCACATAGTTCTGTTTGACAGAAATACGTCCATTTCTGAATGAATTTAGCAGGAATATGACGTCACCTTCGAGAATTGTAATCTACAGATTCCTCAACTTGGGCTTGGAAGATTCTTCCAGCTCTTCGACTTAATCTGCAGCGACAGGGACGGAGGGTGGGTGAGGAGGGGGGAGCAAACTGCGACAACTAGCTTCGACTAGTGCGGAAGTTAATCGAAAATTTAAAAGTGACACGATAAGAAAAGGAAATGACTCCCCGAAGAAAACTAAAGTGGGAAAGACGATGAGATGGTGCCGAAACGACGCCTCGATGGAGTTCCAACTTTCGTCACTTGAGGGCACCATTGTCGCGTCCCGGGCCCAAACTTTTCGAGCCTCGTCCCTCGTTCAGCAGAAAAGTAGTTTCTACTTTGATATTACAGGTGTCGTAGGTATACTGCTCTGCCGTCTTTAGGAAAAACGCCGTAAGAGCCTTAAAACGTTGCCAAATCACGAATTTCCGCCAAAATCTATGAGAATTTTCCTCCAATTTTTTTTGTTGAGAATTTTGTTCGTAGTTTAAGCTGAGGTGGCTGAAAATTGCAACAAAAAATATTCATAACTTTCCTCGAAAATATGTTTTCTTCTGAGGGAAAATTCGGCAACGTTTGTATGTTCAAAAGGCGTTTTCTCTAGCATAGCAGTTCTGTGCTAAATTGGCGAACAGAGGAAGAAGACAACGAGGAGGAAACAAAATGTAAAGAAGCAAGTAATATGAGCGTATCCATATTGAGACTTTGTAAAAAGAGTCAGTCCAAAAAAAAAAAGAATTTTGGTTAAAGTAAAGAGTCCTGAACTTGAAAACTATTCCAATAGCATTCGCAATGCAGAAAAGTCAATAACTCGGGTGAAACTCTTAAAATATCCAAGTTCGGTAACCCTTCTTGTTCTTTTCAGCGTAAAAGTGCAACTTTACTTAATTAAATATTATTTATTAATTTATTTTATTGAGGTGGAGGCACTGAAAATCTGGAACGTCACTATCGCGATTTGCCTTTACGACACGGGTTTTGACCGGAACGGAACGTGCCTCGCTGCGAGGGTCATGAAGACGGAGGGCCCCTTCAATTTATTGTATAGGCAACCCGAGCATCCATAGAGTCCGAATAGTTGTGGTGCATCCAGGCGTTGTTACAGCTTCTGCAAACTTCTCACGTTTCGCATGTGGGAGAATCGATTCCTTGAGTCCAACGCAACCTTTGGCGTGAAAATAAGTGTTATTTTCCATATATCCCGCTCAATCGGAGGGCGCTGTAAATCAAAATCCGCGATATTGATAGCTCCTGCAGAGGAGTAGACGCCACGACCGCGGTGCCATTAGTAAAATGAAAGGCATTGGAACAACATTAACGGCGTCATTTATTACCGGATGTCTTTATTGATTTTTGGCTCCTTGGTATTCCAGAGCGAGGTTTAATTGCCGCGGTACCCGGGCATGCTGTTAACGACGGAGCAACGGCAGGTAATCACTTAAAAATGAAGCTTTGTTCGAGCACATTAACAAGGGTAAGATAATAAAACACAGGGTCCGCTTGTTAAATGCAGGAAGCCCGTCTTGGGTCGGGGGAGAAGAAAAATGTCAGTTCCGCCGAACCGAGTTCGCGTTGTATATTATCTGGATAATAATAATGGTTACTTGCGTGGTGGTTACATTGCAATTAGCCATATTTTATTTCTCTCGTGGCAAAATTACGTTTGAATGTGGTGTTCCTTGAATCATTCCGCATAATCCCAATTATTAATTAGCACTGTTCATCGTTTACTTTCAACTTGAAATGAAGTAACGCTTCTAGGGCTAAAGAACAATACCACCTAACTGGCAATTTTGGCAAAAATGAATTAGCGAATTTGCCGCAATATCCAGTCTTTAGACTACGCAAGCTGATGATTTTAGTTTTTTCCAATTCTGTAGGGAAGCGCTTCATTGACACTGCGATGCGTGAAAAAATTTCAAATACAAACTAGAAATCACAAAAATGGCGAAGTTTGCGTTGGGATAAAGGGATATTTGGAATGAGAACAATTCACTTGAAGTGCACATCCATTTAATAAGGGTGCATCAGAGGTTATGAAAAAAACTAAAAAGACCTCAGCTGATATTATACGTATGAATTTTTGCTCTCACGGCATTGCCATATTTCAACTGTTTTCTCTTCTTTCTGTAAAATGGTCAGTTTCCAGATAGGCGGTATAGTTCGTTAGCCATCAATTTTCAAGTTGCAAAATACGTATTTAGGGCTACTTTCGGTTTCTTTGAGTCTCTTTTTTCGATCAGATCAAAGGACGTGGTTGATAAACCAAAATGGTAAAATCGACCAAAACCGTTGGTTACTCTAAGAAAACTAGAAATGAAGAAAGTGCCCTGCTGAGCTAATACGCTCTTGCTTCTCTAGACGCCACTCAAAGGTAGGGGCTTGCGAGGGACTAGCGCATCAGACCTTCACCATTGCGACGCAGGTTTGATTCTGGTAGCTCGCGCCTTTTTCAATGAGGCTGAAAATCAACTCAAAGATTTGTTCAATGTAGCCCAACGAAAAACTAATAAAAACAGATTAACCACACGTCTAGGATTCTTTGTATTCTACTTCCCATGTTAACAGAAAATGTTAACTACTTCTTTTTACAGTGTAGTCCGATTAAGCGCCGTATGCGCGGAGAATAAAACTTCGTGCGTGGGACCCGAAGTTGAGGTCATATGGATCTCTGAAGTTTTCGGATCACGTATCTATAAACTTGAGGTCCAGCTGCCGAAGTTCGGGTCAGACATCTAAAGTACTTAGATACATACCGAAGAGTTCGGGTCACACATCTGAAGTATTCCGGTACGTACCGAAAAGCCTCGATGTCCGACCCTAACTTTCGCAGCTGGACCTCAAGTTTTTAGATACGTGATCCGAAAACTTCAGAGACCCACATGACCTCAACTTCGGGTCCCACGCACGAAGTTTTTTTTCATGTGGAATACCCATCATGGAAAATCATGAAAATCATCATTGCCTTAGCATGGAAATCGCAACGGAAGTTGCGTTGAGAGTTTTCGGAACTTTCTCGTCAGTGATAAGACTTTGAGGCAATTTTGTTGGGGGAGTTTGGGATGTTGAATGGCTTTTGCCACGGACTCACGGCGTGCATGCATGACTGCATGCCGCCTGGTCGGCCCTAGATTACTTACAATATTTCCGCTCCATTAAAAGCAAATACAATTTGCATTACTCTGTAAATCAAATTTTATTGCTGTAAATAGTTCTCATTTTAAGGTGTATCCTCAGAGATACGCATGGATAATTTTTTATGAGATGAGAAACTCAGACGGTGATATGTTAAATTGATGGTTTTAACTACACCGGGTATAAAATGTTATGTTTAACTATGCCTCATATGGATCTTATTTAGCAAAAAGGAACCAGCGCGATGAGAGTGTTCTAAAATTGTTGCTTTTTCATAATTATCTAATAAAATCTCTCAGAAAAGCGAATATGTTTTGCCTCTCACCAAAAAAGTGTTTAAAAGAAAATAATTGTGTGAATTTTGATACTGTGCATATATTGAGTATTTTTAGAAGGAAAGAAGAAAATGCACGATTTTTAAAACACCGCAATCGCGCTGGCTCCTTTTTGCTGAATTCTATTCATACTAAGTTATATTACTGGTGATTTTAATATGAATTTCTCGGTATCAGCAATTTGAAAATACATATAAAGAGAGTTTTAAATGAGTTTTAAATGGGCAAATGTATGTGGCCTCTAGCTGGAGGGGAACTGCTTAAGAAACAACAATGAACACGGCCCTAAAGACCCAAGTATTTTTAACATTTAATCAACGGTTTCACAGTGTCACAGTTTCTCAGTTTCTTTTCTCACCGTTCGGCAAAAATAATTTTCATCGGTACGCGGGTTAGAGAACGCTTCATAATTGCGAAAGATAATTTCCTCGCAAACTTCCTAATTTAAAGCGGATTGTATTATGTTTTCTTCGGGAGGGGAAAAAATTGTCTTCTCTTGCAGTACCCGTCCACCCGCTTTCTCATCTATACGCTCTGTTCCTCCTTGGAAAATTAAAAACTCGTTACACAATCTCGACTTTACGAGCGCAAAAAATTTTGCTTTTCACGCGTCCTCGCGTCTCGGAACAGTGCGGTATGGGGGGGGAGGGGGGCATTCGGTGGGTGAGGATCTAACTCTCCCCGAAGTGATTACACTGCTTGATGGTCGGATCTCTGTTCTGCCGTGCAAAGGAAAAATGCCGTATGAGTCTTCAGGCGTTGCCAAGTTTCCTTCGATAAAAACCACATATACTGGGAAAATTGTGAATATTTTTTCCCAAAATTTTCAGACTATTTTTTACGCAATTTAATCTAAAATATCTGAAAATTTCTAAGAAAAATATGCATACATATCATCTAAAATGAAAAAAATAAAATACCAAGAAGTGGCCCGAACTGTATGTAACAAGGTGGAGAAAGGTGATTAGAGTTCAAAAACTTTAATTTTGACTCTAATTTTAATTTTTGGAATATCTGGGCTTTGTTTTCCCCGCGAAATGGTGTGGACCTAGCACCATTTCTCCACCTTGTATCATCAAAAATATATATCCTATCAAGGGAAATTTGGCAACTCTCGAATGTTCATACGGCGTTCTTCCTTAGGATGGCAGTGTTGTCAGTAAGCGAAAACCTGGAAGGAATGCTATCATTGTTCCAGGAAACTTCCCTCGACCCAACACGAAAGACAGTGCAGTCGATGCTTTCCAGTTGGCAACTCTACTTTTGCTCCATATATATCCATCAAAAATATCGATGCTAGGTAAGGCAGGCTGCCACACCTACAATAGATTTTTTTTCTTATGTTTAAATGGAGGCAAATCAGTGCTGCCAACTTGTAAGAATCGCCAATGATACAGGATGATCCAAGTTTAAATCGCCGCCAGACCGGACGAGCTTGTCCTAAGACGAATTAAGACTTTCTTCTTCGATGAAATTTTTTCCCAAGTGCTGTTCCCTCAAGTTTTACGTGGAAATAAATCGTTCTTCTTGCATTTTGGAAGCAGTAATGCACCGAATCTCGTGAAAATTGGTATGCACCCATAGTTTGACACGCTGAATCCATTAGTGGCATCAGAAAAATCTAAATACTGCCGCGCTAAGGAAAAACGCTGTAAGAGCCTTCAAGTGTTGACGAATTTCCTTTCGTGTAATGCAATTTTTTAGGAAAAGTTGTACACATATATTTTGCCTCCATTTTTCCAAAACCTTTTATTGGATTGAATGTTCAGTGTCTGAAAATTTCAGGAAAAAATATTCATAAATTTCCTCAAAAGTAAATGTATCTTGGTGGGAAGTTTGTCAACATCCGGATTTCTGATACGACACTTTTCCTAAGAGTCCCTTTATACTGAGAGTCATGACAATGTGAATCCATTTCTGATTGGTTCCCGTATTTTAGGCCTTCACAAGTGTCACAAACGGCAATAAAGATTAAATTTTCACCGATTGCAAAGATTATAATCTGGAATGGACCAGGGAATTACGGGTTCGGCAAGGAACAAACGGAATGAGAGAAGGAATGGAGAAAGGAATTTGAGAATGGGCCGATCAAAGATTACAAAAAACGTTCAATTTCTGTAATCTTTATTCCCGTTTGTGACTCCATGAGGGGGTGTTGTCTTGACTCGCTCAGTATAAAGGGACTCTACTGTTCCTTATCTCGGCAGAATACTGCTGTATATATTATGCTCTATTTGACTTCATTCTGCTGGGGTAAGAATTTTCAAATTTGCCTCATGCAAAAATAATGGTACATACGTTGTTTCTAAACTGAGCCTAAAACTGTAGTCACGAATCGCAAAATGTACTACTTCAATTAAACCTTCAGTATAACCCGACGTAGATAACCAAAGTGCGTAACCACGTCTCTTAATTGCGATGTTCCAAAACGTCTGCTTTTATTTTATTAAACCGAGAAGAAACAACACAACTACATAGTTTAAAATTTATAAAAATTCTGCTAACACAGAGGAGAAAATCAAGTACATTTTTCAAAACATCACGTTAACTAGTTTTCCACAGGAGAAATGAAGTATGGCAGAAGTCTCAACGTCACAAACGGATACACGCAATTCCGCACTTGGGCCTTACCGGTATGCAAATTGAACGGATTTATATACTAAAAAGAACTATATTACACGCAAACCCTATGCACATAGTTCCTTTTATCATAAATCCGTCCAATTTTATCACACAAGCTGGCAACTTGTTCCCTCCCTCCCCTCTCCACACCATTGGCCTCTATCCTGTACCACGCATTTTTCTAGGGTTCACCAGATCTTGTTTTTTTCGTAATCACATTTCCAGAGTGGGGGGGGGGGGGAGAGCGGTGAAAAGATCCCCTTTAAACCGCGACCATATCGTCGTCCTCCTGACAGAAGGGCGTAACTGCACTGTGCAATGAGCCCTGTCGTCCATACAACTCAATGCTTTTCCGGGTTCATCTCAATGCGTAGTTACGCCCTTGTGTCAGTCAAGCGACAATATCTCGCGCGATTCGCAGTTATTCAATTTGCAGGGAAAATGAGAGCTTGCAAGAAGAAATTGTACTCGTTGCGAGGGGTCGGGGAAAGTTTTTTTATTCAATTAGCGGGCGTTGATTAAAATAAGTACCTTGTGGTAGTACGTCTTTGTGACACTCTCGGGAGAAAGTGAGTCAGGCGGACGTTTTCCTTTAAGTCAATGCATGTTTAGTTTCAAGCTGATTTTCGCGTAGAGAATATGTATGAACATTCGGTTGACCGAGAAAAAAAATTCTAATGTATGTTCAATTTTGGGACGTATGCATTGTGTAAGTATAAAATTAATAAATTTATGAAATACAATTGTGCTATTCGAAAAAAGTTACCGGCTATAGCTTGCATGCACAAACCGTTCTAATTTATGGAAAACTTGAACACTTTTTGATGTTTATCTAGAATTGGAGAGTTGATAGCATAAATCATGCATATCTTTTTGCGGTTTTTTTTTCACCCTGGTAAAAATTGGCGATAGGATAGCTGCGTTTCAAAATACCATAGGAGTTCTCATAGCCGACTGAAGAAGACGATAGAAAATCATATAGCTTGCTTCAGAAAGCGGAGCAAATCATATAGCCGGGCTATACGAAGCTATAAAAAAGTATACAATCGGGCTATGGTTCCTGTCGCCGGGCTTTACACTTTGTCGCCATTAGGGCTATAAAAGGCTATAAGAAATTGTGTAGAAATTTGTGTGCTTTGGAAATCATTAAGTTTGATACGGAACTACCTTAATATTTACAAAACACACATTATATTTTCCTTTAAAACATATTTTTTTTCCATCAATTAAAATGAGAATAGTCCATACAGAGTGTGCAAACATTTCAAAGTCATAAGTTGAAAAACGCTGACTCCACGAGATTAAATATTAGAGCCTAACACAAAGCGGAGCGGCGACGCACTGGCGCGGCGCCTAGAAACCTAATAGGTATACTTCACGCATTGCGCAATGCGTGAAGTATCCCTGTTAGGTTTCTAGGCGCCAATGCGCGTTCCGCGCTGGCTGCCCGTGCGCCGCGCCGCAGCGTACCACGGCGCTTGAAGCAGCAATTTCTCACCAGAGGCATTGCACAGTATCATACGAAATTGAAGGCGCTCCAACATATTAGGAATGGCAGGCGACCTTCAAAAGTACGGAGCTTTCCTCGCAAAATAAATCAAGATGCTACGGCCCAAAAAGAGAGCGGTAGTCCAAAACTCACTAAGTCCTAGCATCCGTAATTAGTAACGTTTAGCATACACTTTATCGCCTGGCTGTTGCTTGGTCGCCATCGGCTATAAAAGGCTATAAGAAATTTGTGTTGCCGGCTGTAGAGGCTATTGGGAATCTTACAACCGGCTGTAGGTCTATGGTATTTTGGAACACAGATTCTACTGCCAATTTTTACCAGGGCAATCATTGATTTCTACACATCCATACCTAGATCTTTAGTTTTTGATGGATGAACAGGGATAAATAATTTAAGAATACAGAAAAATCAGTATATTTATTTATCATTAGTAATTGCTGAATTATTTATACAGTTCGTTTTGATTGGTTTAAATATATGTTTGCTTTATTTTAGTGGTACACTCAATACTCATGTACTTGGCTGGTTCTGTACTTCACTTTTTTGAAAACATCAATTTTTTCGTACTAACTACTTTAAGTCAATAAAAACTCATCTGACAAGCACTTTAATAATATTTTTATATGGATTAAGAATTTCAGGAATTCCTCATTTTTTAGGATTTTGCATGACCATAGCTTAAAATATATGTATGACGTACATTTTAGGTACCAGCTAGTTTTCTAGTCGTAGTCACAATGAATTTTAGGTAGTAACAATTATTAAAATTTAATATTACAATATTTACAATGCTGCATCGTTACCGAGACCGTTTTTGGCGCGTATACGTAGTATACCGCCTTTGCGATCGTTTCGACCCCCCCCCCCCGATACAATAACCGAGTCCCCTAGTTCCTTACCGAAAAGTGACTACCGCGAACTTCTGAGATTTTCCAAAGCGTGTAAAAAGTTTACTAATCCGTCAATAATAATGATTAAAATTTGTTTCTCATTCTGGGGCTCGCTAGTTTATGTGTAATGAATACCAAGAGTCTACGTTTCTTGGTTTTTTTTAAAAAAACCTTAGAATGGGGCGCGCTGATTTAAAATATGCATATATAAGCGGAAGCAAGCGAACTGATTCGAGGATGGCTGACCAGTTCGGCACTCCTTGAATGAGAATTTCACTCACTCCGTTTTGTTCACAACGTTGCTTTGACATATCTCCACAACACTGTTATCCTTTTCAAAAGTTGGTACTCCTTGCTCTGATAGCCGGGGCCACCAGGATAGTGGTAAGTGCAATCTGTGATGAGCCTCGAGACTCATTAGACCATTTGCTAAACGTGGCTCATACAGGAGTCCACTAAGCCCTCTCGTCCCCACGCTCCTGATCACTGCGTCGGCGTCACGAAGAACAATGGGCCTTGGGTCCCAACGCGGCCGATACCCGTACCCCAATTACTCACGCTTCATTAACCATTTCACCGTCACGCTAGGATTCATCCAATTTTCAAAAAAAATTGTTTCGCATGTATTTAGCAATTTTTTCCTTACTCTCCGTTAAAACACAAATAAAAAGAGACCTCATTCATAAAAATCGGCCGAATAGAAGAGAAGTTACAGTAATCGAAATCCGAAGAAATCAACAAAACCTCGACTCCTCGATACGAAAAATAAAATGAAGGGGAAAAAAAGAAAGTATAAATTACAATTAAATATAATTGACCTCAAAATTTGACAAACAATTCATTTATATACCTAACGCTGAAAAAACTGGGAGAAATTACAAAAAATTTGCCTCTTGCAAGGGGCTTCTTTGTAAGAATTTTGACCTGAAGACAACGGTCGAATAACAGCAGTACTCCATACAATACACGGTGTGCCTGAACGAGTTAAACATTTTTCATACGTCCAAATCGAAAAATCTTTATATTTTTAACTACAATGTTTCTTGAATCGTTTAAGCAAAAAAAAAAAAAAAAAAAATTCCGTCGAGATTCTGGAACGCAAAGGCGCTTTAAAAGTATTCTGGGGCTATAATAGCTAAATCACCGGTAGTAAATTCGTTATATTATTAAAAAGAAATTGACTCCATAGTTTAATTCCTTAGTTTCTTGAATACGATTATTTTAAGCACTTAAACATTTATACCACCAATTTTAGCCATGGGGTGATTTCCTGAGAGCCGATAATATCACGAATTTCTCATAGAACCCCTCAACAGTGGCTTGCTTTTTTGGCAGCCGATTCGGCCATCGAACCGGAGTTTAAATGGAAGCTGATAATAACCCAAAGCTCTGAGAAAAATTTTGAGATGAGTATAAGAACGGTTTGTTGTAAGTAGCGAGGAGAGGCGGGCAAAGCGGCTAAAATCCTATCTAATTTTTACAGTTTTTCTGTTGAATTAATGTTGCCGCGGGCTTCTGACTGTCCACACATAGTTCTGTTCAGCATATCGATACATAAGTATTTACATTTTACATACGTAGAATCTAATTTTCACGTCGGGGAGTTGACATATTTTGATTTTTTCGATTTTATACGGAAAATTGATGGTTTTTCGGGATTGAAATTATTATTGTTTCATGAAAAATAAATGCACCCAAAATGACTATAGCATATTGATTCTTACACATTTGCACTCACAAAATTGGTTGGTAAATTCAACGAGTGGGTGCATCGACCTGGTATATCAAGTTTCTGCAATTTTTTACGGCAAATCAGTAGATTTTCGGGATGTAGATTGCTTACTTTCAATTCATGAATGAATAAAGCAACGACATGGTTGAACTTCTTTGCATGGAAAGACGTTTAAAATAACAAAATCAAGACGTATTTAATGCAATTGCATTTATATCGAGTCAATTTCTTTTCAATAATATAACGGGATTTTTACTACCGGTGATTTGGGTATTTTAGCCCCAAAATACCTTTAAATCGACTTTATCTTCTAGGAGTTCGACAGAATTTTTCCTTTCTTCGCTTAAATTATTCCGTAGCACTTTTCTTCAAGAATCTGATAAGATTTTGCTTGAGGCAGATCAAAAAACTTAAATTCGATCGAATAGCTTTCTACTTTCACAATACACGGTCTCGTCAAGGTGCGTCTTTGACCTCGCAGTGTTGGATCGTGAATTCTCTTTTTATGCTGTTTGCCTATTTTGAAATCTCTGTAAATGAAAACTAAAGGGGTTGATATGTGCGAGTTAATGACGCGCCTTATCAACACATTGTGTTGGAGTTCACTGCTTGTTTTACTTTAGCCGTGGATGTGTAGCTCCTCTCGCACATTTACAGAATTTCTAATAGTATTCTTTGTGGAATTCAACTTTCAACGACAGTTCTTTGTTTCACATTTTCGTTTCCATCCCTAAAGGCAGCACGAAACACTACATCTCAAAGTAATAAACTTAGAGAGAATGCAATATTGTTGGTGGCAAAGTAAGGGGGACTACCTAGATACATCGACTTCATCCACCCTATTGAGCATTTCGGATCGTCTGTATCTCCTCTTAGAAATAATTCAAATTTCCCGAGAGCGATATTCTTGTGCGCAACTTTCACTCCTTCCATGCCATAAATGTTATTTACGACATGATTTCGACGGAATGCGAGTGGAGACAATTTTTAATCCATTTGTCACATGATTTACAAGAGCCGTGTTTTAATCTTATTCCTTTGCTCGTAAGTCATTGCAAAAGACATTTTTTGGCAAGACGCGTCCACGCAGTTAGTACTTGAGAGGGTTTGCAGACAGAGGCAGTATCTCTGTATAAGTTCAGCCCTGCGATCATAATTGAGACTGGATGGTTACGCCCCCTGACCATAAAGCGGTCCAACCCCTAAAAGCGGGACGTGCCTCAGGCATGCGCTACGCGTTACTCTTGTGATGATTTAATATTATAGAGTGAGATTCCATTACCATGACCGAAAAATTTCGATCATCTGAACCAAACACGTTTGGTGTTTGTTGCTCAAAATTAGGTAAAGTTCAGTCCCTGGTATCGAACTTTTTTTCTCAGAGCACTTTAAGGCAGTGGCAACTTTGCTGGTTGGCACTACTGCTTTTCTTCCAGTGGTGTAAAGTGCTTTGCGGTATATTGATTGATTGTCCATTTAAACATATGGAAAAGTATCGATAAACAGGGTGCTCACAGCGAACACCTTAATAATCGAGTATTTACCACAGCTTCAAATGGGGAAATATCTATAGATCGCATACGTTTAAATGGAGGAAAAACTGTTGCCAGCTTTCAAGAATCACCATTGCTTCAGTCAACGCAGTCTACATATGATTACTCGGGCTTTGCCGATAAATCAAGGTTTCCCATTAACATACCCATACACAAGGTATATATACATCTGCGACGAAAATACTCTACTGTGCTAAAGAATAACGTCGTATAGACATTCAAGAAATGACAAATTCCTACGATGAAATGGGCATTTTGAGGAGAGTTTTAAATATTTTCTCCTCAGATTTTCAAATAATTTAGATCTGGTTGGGAATTTAATTCTCTGAAAAATAGGAGGGTAAATTTTCAAAAATATCCTACAAAGTCTTATCAGGCTCCTCAATAATCTTCCGTTGAAATTGAGAAAACGATTGGAAGACTGGGAAGTAGGGTGGTCCACAAAAAATGAATTTTGGAAATTTATAGCCGTAACCCTCTAAATCGGTTACAGCATAATCAAAAACACGGGAAATGAAATTTGGGGTCAATCGGACAAAATTAACTCGACGCGCAGTTGCCATTTATCCCCGCAAAAATAGCGAATTTTTACTGTTTTTCAGTAATTTTTCGCTCCCAAAAAATAAAGTCAGAGGGGCTCCAAATTAAACAGAGGGCAAAATTAGTTCATAAACTACACCCTAGTGAAGTTTTGGACCCCCTCCATGCTTTTGACCCGACGCGCGGTTGCCATTTTATAGCATGAAAATAGTGAATTTTTGACTGTTTTTGATGATTTTTCCATCTCGATAAGTTAACGTTACAGATGCCTAAATTGTAATCAGANAAGTAGGGTGGTCCACAAAAAATGAATTTTGGAAATTTATAGCCGTAACCCTCTAAATCGGTTACAGCATAATCAAAAACACGGGAAATGAAATTTGGGGTCAATCGGACAAAATTAACTCGACGCGCAGTTGCCATTTATCCCCGCAAAAATAGCGAATTTTTACTGTTTTTCAGTAATTTTTCGCTCCCAAAAAATAAAGTCGGAGGGGTCTGCAAATTAAACAGAGGGCAAAATTAGTTCATAAACTACACCCTACTGAAGTTTTGGACCCCCTCCATGCTTTTGACCTGACGCACGGTTGCCATTTTCACGCATGAAAATAGTGAATTTTTGACTGTTTTTGATGATTTTTCCCTGTCGATAAATTAACGTTACAGATGCCTAAATTGTAATCAGAGTGTGAAATTAGTAGCTAAGATGCTCCCAATGCTCCCCTTCTGATAATTTTGACACGCTGCGATGTTGCAATTTTTCTGAGCAAAATCGTGAATTTGACTTATTTCAATATCATCTCTCTAGACCTAAAAAAAACTCAGGAGCCATCGAAAAACTGCGCTAAAACACGGTGATTACACCATGAGTATCTTTTTTGAAAATTTGGACCCTGTTAAATGTCTTACTCGGCGTGAAGTTACCTCACTGCCTGACCGGTCAGGCAGTCAACCTTCTTAGATTTCGAAAGTCTCAAGATAACATTTTTGGCAATTTCTGCCATTTTCGATTTTTGAATTTTAAAAATTTGAGTTGAGATTCAAGTTCCTTCTTAAAAAATACCTCCTGACACCATGACGGTAACAGTCAAGTTTCATACGTTATTGCGCCTTCAATTACATTTGATACGGTGCAATACTTTCGTGATGGAATAGTTGCATTGGCGCCTACAAACCTAACAGGGATACTGCATGCATTGCGCAATGAGTGAAGTATCCCTGTTAGGTTTGTAGGTGCCAATGCAACTATTCCACCACGAAAGTATTGCACAGTATCCAATGTAATTGAAGGCGCATTAACGTATGAAAATTGACTATAGTGTAAGTGTAGTATAAGTGTCAACCACTGTTTGCAAAGTGGTAACTTCGCGCCGAGTAAAACATTTAACAGGGTCCAAATTTTCAAAAAAGATACTCATGGTGTAATCACCGTGTTTTAGCGCAGTTTTTCGATGGCTCCTGAGTTTTTTTTTTAGGTCTAGAGAGATGATATTGAAATAAGTCAAATTCACGATTTTGCTCAGAAAAATGGCAACATCGCAGAGTGTCAAAATTATCAGAAGGGGAGCATTGGGAGCATCTTAGCTACTAATTTAACACTCTGATTACAATTTAGGCATCTGTAACGTTAATTTATCGAGAGGGAAAAATCATCAAAAACAGTCAAAAATTCACTATTTTCATGCGTGAAAATGGCAACCGCGCGTCGGGTCAAAAGCATGGAGGGGGTCCAAAACTTCATTAAGGTGTAGTTAATGAACTAATTTTGCACTCTGTTTAATTTGCAGACCCCTCCGACTTTATTTTTTGGGAGCGAAAAATTACTGACAAACAGTAAAAATTCGCCATTTTTGCGGGGATAAATGGCAACTGCGCGTCGGGTTAATTTTGTCCCGATTGACCCCAAATTTCATTTCCCGTATTTTTGAACATGCTGTAACCGATTTAGGGGGTTACGGCTATAAATTTCCGAAATTCATTTTTTGTGGGCCACCCTACTGGGAAGTTAACGCTTTTTTCATGGGGTTAAAAACCTCATTCGTTTGTAAGGCATTTTATTCTCTAAATCATTTTTATAATGATTTTTTTAATGTAAATTTGGGGGGGGGGTTTACTGACAAGTATGCTTAGACACTATGTTAGTGTCATTTATGTACTCTAATGTAAATAAATAAAAATAAATAAAGAAATTAATTTACCCAAGAAACTTTGGCAACGTCGGACGGCTCATACGGCGTTTTTCCTTCGCACGGCAGAATTGTAATATGGAGTTTTTATAGAACTTACTTGTACTTGAAGTTCAGGCAAACTGGCAATCGGGAAAACTTTCATACTGGGATTCTCTTTGGGAGTGAGTCGGTAGAACTCCCGCTTTCCCTTGTACCACTTGACCGAGTAGAGTGAGTCTCCTTCCAGGTGGAACAAGCACTCCATTACCGCGTTGTCGCCCCTTTTAACGGCCTGCGGAATGATCACCTTCACGTCCCGAAGGCTGTCAACCAACTTGATCGTTCCTGAAACAGGAAAACAAAAAAATACACTCTACCTCGTTCTGATTGGATAGCATTTTATCTTTGGAGAATGATTTAATCGTGATAATTTTCGGATTTTAGGACATTTCTTCAGAATTCCTATGCGTTGGCGATTCCAGACCTTTACGTGTTTGGGTGCCGAGCTCAGAACCGCATGTAGGAGGCGTGATTTGACGATCTTAGGGGGGGGGGGGTGTGCCGTGGGGGCAATGGGATACCTCCTAGCAAGAAGAAGGTCCGAGGGTCCTTCCCGGTAAGTTTAATAAATTGAACTCACGGATGTCATTTTAATGTATTTTTTTACAAAAATATTTCAATTCTTTTTTTTTTAACCATTTCAAATATCCCTGAGGAACAATCTCACGCTTGCCGTCCCTGAAGTCCCTTTCTTCCTTAGTCTCTAATCAAGCCAGCCGCAGGTAATCGTTGTTTGAAACCATAAAACTCGGGTCACCTGTCCCCGGGAATGGAACCCCGGACCTCCCGATCATAGAGTAATATTTACATCCACTACACCACGGGAGACCGGAAAATCTGGGAAAATGTCATCAATCTAACTATACATTTTTATACTTTTAGTCCACTTTCATGTACTTTTTTGTTAATACTTAAAGGCATTTGTAAAATTAAACCGCTTTTTTGGGTTTCTGTTGTTTTAATATCACCTTGTATTTCGCTTGCTGGTCCAAGCGAACCCAAGCGGAACCGCCTATGTTCCTATACCATATCACGTCGTAGGACGTCAGGTATTTTTATTTATTTATTTATTTTTTTTTTAAATGGTAACATATTTCATTTGTTTCTTTTATTACAAATTGGAATGGGGCCGACAGCAGCCCCACCCGAAATGGGAAGATTCATATCATACAAAGTTGGAAGTGCTTGACAAATAGTAAGGGGCACTATTTATCCTTAATCTAGCATTACGCAGTTTGATTTCTTTTTACTATTAAAAATAAATTGTCTCTTGTATTTAACTTATTATATATAATTGTGATTAAAAAATTCAATCAAAATTACTTAAAATACTAATGTTACCGCCGGAACCGTCCTTATGGATATTACATCGGGGAGGTAGGGGTTGGTGTCGGGGAAGCACGCTTACATTTAGTGTTTTATTTTTTCTTATCAGTATGTTCCTTATGAATGTATATGTTGTGTTCCAATTTTCTTTATTGAGGAGCATATTGCCAATTATTGTTTCTGGAACCAACTTAACATCCCTGCCACTCTTATTAGATATTTTTATTAGAATTCGTCACTCCTTTGACGTATAAGGACGTACAGCCTGTGTCACACTATCAAAGCTAAACATCAAAATATCAAGGTCAGATGTTGTGGTTGGCTTATTCGATGACTTGGACCAATCACAGTACTTGAACTTGACATTTTGATGAAGTGTTTCGATAGTGTGACACATGCTTATCCCAATTTCCGAATGATCCCTTTTCTCCGTATAACTCTGCTATCAGGGGCTAGTGTGGAAGCAGAGATACGCCGTAACGCCAAAATGAGCAACGAATTATCTGAGAAAAGTTCGCGCAAAAACATTGAGTGGTATATGATTCCAAAAAAATTTATGAGAGGAAATTTCGGAATGCCGCAATGGACCACTAGACAAGGTACGAACTTAAGCAATCTGATACATGTTTCTTAACCAGAATTTCACGTAGAACACGATTCACACTACGAAAATTACCGAAATCAACTTCTAACGAAGATATTAACGTTTTTATTTCGCACTGATTACGAGGAATTTGAACTGCCCGCTCACAAGAAACTCAAAGCTCTACGTGAGTCAAATCGCGCACTACAACGGTTTCAGCAAGCTTCTCAATCGAGCAATGTTCATTTT
>NW_017566800.1:2538120-2552137 GCF_001854935.1 Bemisia tabaci | reverse complement strand
AAATTTCACCAAGTTTCCACCAAGCTTCGCCGCGCGCGCGTCAATCAAGTGATTCAAGTGGAGATAGCGCCTTTTGATTTAATTCGGAATCCGGGTTAGCGCATTAAATCAAAGGGAATTACATATAGTTCCTTTTGATTTTATTCGTAATCGCTGATTCCCTGTTTTGCGATTTTTCAGGGGCTGATTCCAGGGGATGAAATTAGTATTTTGAGGGCATATTAACGTGTGAGAGCAGCCTATTACAAGGAGAATCCAGATCCGTTAAAAACTGAAATTTGGAAATTTGGCGCTTAGTTCCCTTTCGTATAAATACGTCCAATTTTCCCTCCTTTTTTCCAGCATGAACGCCTCTATTACAAGAAAATTCAATTGCCACAAGGCTTCATTTTTTTATTTTTTGTTCCTTATGGTGTGGCAGAGTTGCTTTGAAAAAATGAAGAATGGATATTTGTTAGGTTTTTTTTGGAAACAGCATTTTGTCAGGAAAAAAATAGAAAAGTGTTGAATGGAGTTACGCACTGGAAAAAAAAACCACATTAGATCTAGAGTCCAGACTCTTGAAAACATTGAAAAGAAAAAATACTCTTGATTTAATCGGATTTTTGCTTGAATCAAAACGAAATCCGCTTAAATTAAGCGGCTTGGTTCTTGATTTAAGCTAGATTCTGATTGAATCAAGAGTACTTTTTCTTATCGATGTTTTTAAGGGTCTGGACTCTAGATCCAATGTGTTTTTCTTTCCAGTAAGGCGTTTTTACTTTGGACAGCAGGTATATGCCCCTGCGAAACCCCATGTCATAGACGACCCCTGCCATTTTTCTCGCAACATACTGGAACTCTGGAGGAGAAAAATTGATAGCGTTTCGGAAGCGGAAAATTCGTCAGCTCCACAGTGGTGCTTTCGCGTGATGCGATGTCGTGCCGATGTTTTACGGTTTACGATCGTCTAGACCTGCGTCATGTCTCGCAATTTAAATCCTGACCGCGCGGGCTGGAGTTTATCTCGACGGACAATCTAACATCCGGTGGCGCGGTTTGGGGGAGTTCAAGGTTGGAATTAGCATGGGGCCCTTCCTCAACCCCCAACCCTATAAACACCTTCATGATTGTCATATTACAGCCTTTGCGAGATCTGAATCGACGGTGAAAGTTGGGAAACAGGTATCTCAGTTTGCGATGTTACAAGTTACTTTTCGCGTCTACTTCCGAGGTGAATCCTCAACTTTTTGCAAAAGCTCGAAGAGAGGAAATCTGGAAATTTGGCGCAGTTTTGACCCTTAAAGCTCAAAAATTGAAGAAGTGAGTCTTGAATCTCCAAGATAAGAATTCTATGGTTGTGGAACAAGTTTGTGAAAAAAAACTAAGTCAAATTTTCCTCCAGGAGTTGAGGTCCCTCTTCTAAGATCTGGTCTCAAATAAGTGTTTCTCTTGGAAATTTGACTCATATATTACACAAAATATGTTATGATAATTTCTTACAATAATATTATTTTGTTTTCATTTAAAAAATTAGACAAGAATGGAGATTTTGAAATGCCGCGCTGCATTGGAAATTAATGTTTTTTTGTAAAATTATTATTATTTTACTATCTAAACACAACATGCTCTACTTGGAATGAAAACTATGCTTCAGTTTTGCACTGTATGAGGCTGGTTTGTCAGAGGTAAAGTTAGCTCACGAAATATAGTTTTATATTGCAACTACATTTCTTAGTTTACTCGACCGTGGTTCTAGATAGGTTAATTATACTTCTTGTCGAATCAACCAGATTTGCTAATTATTATTATAGTTTTTCGTGCTACAAATGAATACTTTTCACGATGACCGGGAAATTGATCACATTTTGAACTTTGATGTCCCTTCATGTCGAATTTAGGTACCTTACGATGATCAGGAGCTAAAATCTCCCACTCATTTATGCTTATGTTAGAATCCTTCGTAATAAGTGCTAAAACACAAATAGACGATAAACAAGCGGAAAAGTCTGACACCAACAGTTAAGCGCCGGAAACTATATCCGATTCAAGCTAAGCGGCTTTTATTTGTTTTATTTGGGTTGTGTAAACTTTTGCTACTCTGCTAAATGCTGATTCTATGAATTTGTAAGTAAACGTTAGTAATTGATATGAATGAACACACACACACACACACACACCCTCCCTCACGAAAAAATCGATAAATCTTAAGCACTTAAATTATTAAGTGCATTTTTCCTCCATCGTCACAACAAGTTTTTTTATTAAATCACAACAATTACTCGATCATCAAACATAGGAACACGTTGCTATATTGGTCAATCCCTAAGATGCAACTATTCGACCATAGATGTATGCCACTGTATCGCCCCTGATTGCAGGCGCATTATGAGCGCGCACCATTAAGTTGCTCAATGCGTGAAATGCGAGCGTTCGATCACATGTATATGTTTGAGTGGCATCGTTAATTGAAGGCGTTTTAGTGCAAAATTTTCAATTGCGCCTTTGCCTGTGAATCATGATTTACACTAAAGGTTTATGTTTGATTATTTCGTATTACTTAAACGGACAAGGACTAAGTAGACATATCGTCCGTTTTGTGCTCCGAAGCAGGTTTGCTCCGGCGATGGTACCCAATTACAATCCGTTTTTACGGTCGCATTTTATTTCAAGGAACTGGAAAAATAAATGAAAAAATTACTCAAAAGATCCACCTTGCCCCTCATAAGGTATGAATACGGCGATAAAAGGGATTTTGGGAACGACTCAATTTTCATTTACGTTTTTATATTTATAATGCACTTTTGTAATCTAATCGTCAGAGAAATGTACAGAATTTACTGACAACATAGAAAAGAGTGCAATATTCAACAGAATAGAATTATTATCATTATTCCCTGAATGTTCATGGAGAGCAATATTATCATTCTACGACATTCACAGTGCAAGCTTTAAATTGGCCGATATCCACAGGGCTTACGATTCGTAAATCCTCTGAGCTCTTCAGATTTATCTAACAGCTCAAACGCCTTTTCATTACCGTGGAAATGGAGCTATCTTCGTAATGAATCGCTACTATGTACAATAATATACCATCGTGCACGGAAAACGCCGTAAGAAAATTCTAATTTTGCCGAATCCCCCTCACATATAAAATGTGTTTGCAAGCGAAGTTATAAATATCTGTCCATGAAAGTCTCTAATACTTTTGACCTAGGTAGTCGTAAATTAAACTCCAAAACTTTTTGGGAAAAAATGTTCATAGGTTTCCCACAAAATGTGTGTTTTATCCAAGAAAGTTTGGCAACTTTCAGACGGCTCACTTCCGGCGGTATACCCCCCGACGGTATCGAATCACAGATTGAGGAATGAACATCAATGAAAGAAGAAAAAGAAATCTTAAATTTGTCGCAGAGATTCATTTTTTCCCCAGAATAATATATGGACCGATAATAGCGAAAAGGAACCGAGCCACATCAGCCATTGCAAGCTTTAACTGGGAAATTTATTTTCTTACAAGAGAACGTTTGTGCGAATTTCTTCTAAAATTTTGAGGAATTTGCTTCGCACTTCGTAGAAAATTCACTGAAATTTGCACAAAAATCCACATAATCGTTTTCACGTAAGAAATTAATTTAATTACCCAATTAAATTTGGCAATAGCTGATGTGGCTTGGTTCCTTTTTGCTTAACGCGGTCCATATGATGTTGCGTACATACATTAAGCTACTTTTTACCGTGCCCCAAGCGTTTCCCTTTATTCCTGGAGAAATCAAATACCTTGAATCAGGGTAAAATCAAAGACAAGAGACCCTCCACTAGTATCTCGGCCACGGTGGAAGCTTTTACTTTCGGAACTTCAGAATTCTACTGTTGGCTTACCTACATGGTTGATGTTCAATAACGTGTTGGCAGTCTCGTGTTGCAAACAAGCGGAAAATCGCAGAAGTTTAGGAAACTTGTTTGGCTCATGACGTCACTCAAAGCTCATCATCAACCATGTAGGTAGGTCAACAGCCGAAATAAGGGTGATGACTGTTGCTCCCATATAATTGTCCATAAGGAATTGTTGAATCCCCGAAAGTAAAAGCTTCCACCTGTCGCCAAGAGGCCAGTGGAGGGTCTCTTGTCTCCGGGTAAAATAGAGATAAGAGCATTTTTTTTATAAATTTTATTTTTGATAACCAAGAAGGGGAGTAATATTTCTATTAATATAAATAACTGGTACGTGTGGCAGCGTCGTGGTGCCTGGCATAATTTTCGCGCCAAAGAGGATTTCATTAGCGACCGGGTTTTGATTCCGCCTTTGAGCCACGACACCATAAAAGGGGGAGCAGCGGGCGCCGCGCCGACCTGAAAAGAGAAGTTCACTTCCAGCCAATTAAGGAGGAATTTTAACGGGAGTTTCCGATCATTACGTCACGCGCCCTTAATGACGAGGATATAAGATCAAGCCGTATTATTTTACGTGAAAATCAACCGTAAATCCACTTTTTTAGCGCTTCTGCAAACGTCCATGCAAAACGGAATAATTGAATCAGTGAGAATGAAAACGCGCCAACTCGGGTTCTTTTCGATTTTCACTTTTTTACGGCTTACGCCTACTACTGAATCTACATCATCCTTTAATTATTGTATCGATGGCTAAGAAACAATACCGCCTATCTGTAAACTGACGATTTTTCAAGACGAGGAGAAACTTCGCCATTTTTGTAATTTTAAGATTAATTTTGCAATTTTTTTGAACATTACAGCGTTATTACTGCGCTCCCACGCGAAGTCGGAAAAAAATGAAAACATCAGCTTGCTTATCTCAGTGGCGTGGCGTGAATTGCGATGTATCGATTGTTCTGCCGTTTAAACCTATGGTAAAGAATCGATTATTAAGGTGTTCGCTGCGAACACCCTGTTTATCGATCCTTTTCCATAGGTTTAAATGGCATAACAATCGATGTATCGCAAAGCACGCCATGCCACTGTTTATCTTAGACTTCAGAATGTGGTAAAGTTGCCGACTCATTTTCACCAAAATTGTCAGTAAAGCGATATTGTTCCCTGCACCGAGAAAAAAGATTGGTAGAATTTACGATTCCTTCACGCTGTATTTCGCACAGCGTGAATTCAGAGTCAATTCTGCCAGCAGAAAGGTAAACGTTACTGTAGACTGGTACAGGTAACCATTCCTCTGGCGGAATCGACTTCACGAATAATTTTAGAATCACGCTGTGTAAAATACAGCGTGAAGGAATGGTAAATTCTACCAATCTATTTCTCGGTGTAGTCCTACGTATGATCGTCGTAATTTTCTTCAATCCAACAGTAAACTTTTCATTAAACCACATTCATAGTTAAATGGCTATGGTTCAAAAAGTTTGGTTTTTCTACAGGATAATTGATTTTGCTAATTTTTACAAAGCTGCTGTTTTCTTCGTTGGCCCCGATCGCTTTACGTAAAATGTCTCGCCCTAAACTTTCATTATCTGAAACATTTTCATCTTCCTCCTCTCTACTCTTTTCTTGAAAGCAATTTCATTACGACCGAGTAGACCGATAGAGAAAACAAGGAAATTTGATCAGGGTCGTGGAAGATAGAAATCGGAAATGGCTCCGTGAAATTAGGAGTGTCGGATGAAAATGATAGCTTCCTGCTTCCTCTGTCTTCAACGTCTATTCTCTTTAAGCTGCCGTTCTAGGGAAAAACGTAGTATGAACCTGCGGGTGTTGCCAAGTTTCCCACGCTGAAAACACTAATTTTTTGGGAAACTTATAAAAATTGACTTTCCGTTTTCAAGGAATTTTGTTCACGATTTAATCTAAAATATCTGAAAATTTCAAGGATGAATATTCACTAACTTTTCTCAAAAATACATTTTATTAGTGAAAATTTGGCAACACCTAAATGCGCACACGGCGTTTTCCCCTTAACACGGCAGTAATCCCCTGCTCCAGCGGAATGAAGACGTGAAATTTCCGTTTTCGTTAATGTTTATTTCCACCGTTTCGTTTAATTTTTTAAGATGCTCCTTTAACGAGGCGAGGATTATCGAGGTGAGCTTTTGTTATAATTGTTTCGTCACTCACTTTAAATCGAACTATCTGCCTCTCTCTCTCTGATCTTTAGATTTATATGGAAGAAAATCCAAGGGCAGCTAATTTTTATTGCATCTAGTCGTGAAGACGACAAATATCTTTGAGTTTTAATCACTCTTTTCCTCGAGAAATTTATACAAGGTAATCCCAAAATCCCGCACCACCCCTATACCTAACCCTTAGGGTTCCTCCTCATAGTTACAAGGATAATGACAGGTGCCATTACTTCTGGATCCTACCTCCCCCATAAAATGGTTCCACAATTTTCAGGAAAAATTCCAGATTCAAAGATAACGTTTCCAATCACAAAAGCTGCACAAAAAAAATGAATGGATAGAATACTGCTGTGATAGCGAAGAGAGATTATAAGCGTCAAATTCTTGAAATATAGTTTCCTGCAAAATTCGTCTAATCTCTTATAGATGAAATCACTGTAATAGCTAACTCAGCAAAATGCATCTTATTTCTATAAAAACGAGACATTTGAGAAAGTCGTGCGCAAAAAATGACGTAGTTTCACCTGCAGCAGTAAGTGACATTATTTCTCCAAGAAGCCAATAAAAAGTCTTTCTACGTAAATTGCCGCCCTTTTCTGCCAACTTCTAACCTGAAAATGTGTTTGTTGTGTGTCCAAAATGCAGACACAAAAACATGCAGAAGATAGCACTTACGGCTGTCTAGCCTAACAATAGCCTAGGATGAAAATGAAAATATTACCCTTCGTATGTAACCGGAATAAAATCGGTCGATTTTTAATCATCCAAACGATTTCCAGGAGTCTTGCGGATGATTAGTGGTAATTTGACAAAGAACGGAGGCTTCTTCCGATGAAATTTTCCGACTAGACGCTTCTGAGCCCGTTTACTCAAAACTGCAGTTTTGCACTCACTGCTCACTTCGCTATATCACGGCAGAGTAGATGGTACATTTTCTGCAAACCGTGATCTATTACTTGTTTGCAGGGTTAGTTGAGGTGTTGTGCGTGCATCAAACAAGAAAAAGCCTGTTTCCATCTGAACCTCCCCCTGAAATGAAAGGGGCTGCGCTCAAAATTCACGCAAAGGCAGTTTCGCGTGATTACTAATTGGCTAATTATGTTGACATTCCGTCACACTGTCTCACAGATACAAATCTTATCGCACAATCTTGGGCTTACGCAAAGAGCTCTCTCACATGAACCCTTCGTGTTTCGCCTTCAAAAAAGGCAACCGCAATTATGCATGCACAAGATTACATGAAAGGCATCAAGTGTAGGAGGCTCAGGCACTTCAAGGCATCGTTAAGCCCGCTTTGCTCCTCAATTAATCGTAATGGCTAGTGAGTAAGGCTCATTTTTACGTTTATTTTTTCTCACTTTGCTCGCAAAAAATAAAAAAAAATGGTATATTTTCGAAGGAGCAGGGTGTGCACAAAATTGGATCTTACTCTGTAGTACCCTTTATGAACGAAAGTCATCTCTTGACACTTGCAACTTTTCCATTGTGGAGCTCATTGAATGCGTAAGTATTTGCGTAAGCCCGAATTAATGCTGAAAAATCACCATCTGACCGAGAGATACGTCTTCTTATTATGAACGATTTAGTCAATTTTAGGGAGTTGCAACCAAAATTCATATTCTCTCAAGGAAGTCCTTACATAAGGGAGATGAAATGATGTGGCTGCTGTGGGCTGATTATCCAAATTTATAGCCTAGAGCTAGACTAAGCGATAGACAAAGAAGACATAAATAAAAATGAGCGATCCTATTTGTGGGATTGGACGGATGCAATGGACAAAGGAGGGAAGTAACATACTAACTACCTGCGACCCAGAGACCTTGTGGTTAGTCCGCAATTTTTTCCCTTATTCTTCAAGAACCATCCACTGCCACACAAGGGAAAAATGCCGTATGTATACTCGAATGTTGCCAAATTTCTTGTTATAAGATTTACTTTGAAAGAATATTATGCATATTTTTCTTTGAAATTTTCACACATTTTGGATTTCGTAGTTTCCCTCACGATAGAACGTAACTAAATTTCAATGTTGACTAATTTCTCCTCGGAGAATGTATTTTTATGAGGAGATTTTCTAAGGCATTTCTAACTGAAAATTTCAATGCTTTACTTTCTGATCTCATGCAAAAATCAGAAATATTTTGGACGAAAATTGCGTAGGAGCGTAGGTGCGTTCTGGTGAAAAACTGAATTATCCGGGTCAGTTTTGCAACCCTGAAATTAATTTACGTTCTTTCGTCCGGAAAACAACGATTTAATTGCAAATAAAATTTTCTCAAAAAATTGGAGGAAAATAATCACAACTTTCCCAATAAATTTGTATTTTATATAAAAAAAAAAAGAAAAAGAGTGGAAACGCCTGAAGGTTCATACAGCTTTCTTCCTCTGTCTATCAGAACAGGATCGCTCCATTTTTCATTAGTCCTCCTTGTCCATTGCTTCATCGATCAACTTCAAAAATCGTCGTTTTCCACGGACGAGGGGCCGTAACTCCATTCCAAGCTTGCAAAATTGACTCAAGCAATTCAATTTTCACAATAATGTAACTATGCAATTTTTGTCCAAAATTGGTCTGATTTTTCATGAATCAGAAATTAATCAGTTCAGAAAAGCAGTTAACCTTCCCGTGCTTGATGAAAACTTAGGAAAGTAATGTGAATTATGGATTTAATCGTGAGTGTTTTATGTAATTCCTTTCTTTTGTAATTTTCTTCAGGAACTCCGTTTTTGTAAGAATGTAACGGTGCAATTGGACCGCGTTTAACAGAAAGGAACCAAGCCACATCAGATGTTGCCAAATTTAACTGGTCAATTTAATTTTTTACAAGAAAACGCTTGTGCGGATTTCCATGAAAATTTTAAAGAATTTGCCTCGTACTATGCAGAAAATTCACTGAAATTTGCACACAAATCCGTCTAACTGTTTTCGTGGAAAAAATGAAATTGCCCAGTTCAATTTGGCAATAGCTGATGTGGCTTGGTTCCTTTCTGTTTAACGCGGTCCAATTGTTGTTCAAAATTGCCTGATTTAATATGAAAGCAAAAGAAAAATCAGTGACATTGATGGTCGGAATTGCCCCTAATTCCCCTGGCAAAAAACAATCTGCGAAGGGAAACTTGGCAGCGTTGAAATAAAGTTACGTTCTTTCGCGGGGAAAACAAAGAAATCGGACGGGAGGGATTTGGAGGGCGTCAAGCGCGGCGGGGAGGAAGCTGGAGGCGCGAGTGGCGCGTTCTCGAAGGGATGAGTTTCCCGGCGACGCGGCAACGGCTCGCATTCCAAAGGGGCTGCGCTCCGGATTCACAAACTGCAGACTTGACGTGCGGGGGTGGGCGGCGGACTGCGCGCACCCCCCGTAAGCGGAGCGAAACGCTCTATGCAATTTCGAACGAGCAGGAGAGCATGAGACGCGCGCACGTGGAGGCGGAAGTGAATCGGGTGCGTGGGCGGGAGGAACCCGGAAGCCGCCGCGCGTCTCTGCTCGCCTGATACTCTCCCCGGCCCAATTCCAACCTGTGAGTATCCCTGTCGGCACTCGGGACTTCCATCGCCGTCCCTCAGGACCCCTCGCCGTCCAGACTCCCACCCTCGTCGAGGTCCCGGCGTCCCTTCGTCAACTTCCCGCTCCGAGCTCCGCGCGCGGTGGGCTGCCGACTCATGGAATCTAGACAAAACTAAAAATGGACGTGATGGAGAAGTTGCATGCAATTTTTTTATTGATTCGTCTGAAAGTGCTTAAAGAGCCAATTTCACAGTGTTTTGCATAATTTTTTCTAATATTGGAATCAGTAGGAACATAAATTTAAAAGTGAGAAAATGTACCGCCTAGTGACGTCATCTGGCGGCTTCCCCCATTTGAACACATGCATCTTTGTAGATTAGGTTATCTTGTCAATTTTCCTCTAAAAATTGCTCAATTTACGAGCCAAGGGTATCTTGTGGACTCAGATACGAAATTCATCAAATTTCAGCTCCTGCAAATTCTCCATTCGTATGCAGATTTCTTATTGCTTCATCTGAACGTGCCTGAAGAGCTGATTTAGCAGTATTTTCTATAATTTTTTTCTGCAATGGAAAATAGTATAAAAATAGATTTAAATGTGAGAAAATATGCACCGCCTAGTGACGTCACCTGGCGGCATTTCTTATTTAAACTCATGTATTTTATTAGCAGAATCGGTTATTTTGTCATATTTTTAGTCGAGGGCCGTAAGAATGAATGAGAATTTTAAAGTGCCACTGACGTCAGCGACGACAACCGGCAAGGCGGTCTTTCACTCATGAGCCCTGTCCAAAAGGCTCTTTTTCCATGTCTACGGCTTTTGAGTGCCGCATACACACTGGAAAAAAAGCACATTGGATCTAGAGTCCGGACTCTTAAAAACATCGACAAGAAAAAATACTCTTGATTCCATCGAATTTTAGCTTAAATCAAGAACCAAGCCTCTTGATTTGTGCGGGTTTCCTTTTGATTTAGGCAAAAATCTGATCGAATCAAGAGTATTTTTTCTTGTCATTGTTTTCAAGAGTCTGGGCTCTAGATCCAATGCGTTTTTTTTCCAGTGCAGTTGCGCTTAGTTTCGTTTAAATTAATTTTCCCATTTCTCCCCAAAAAAATCGCGACCACTTTTACATTGTTTCCTCATTGTCATTGTTTTCTTATACAGTTTTCTAGAACTTACTTTTTCTTTCCCACTAGTCAACAGTTCCGTTTAGCAAAAATACCTGTAAATATGGTATCTCGAGTTAGGTTTTTGCGCTAGTCATTCTTTCTCAAAATTATTTGTATCAGAAAGCGTGCAAAAAGAAAATGAGTAAAGGAAACTGTGAATGAAGGAAGACTCTGAAATTTCAGGGGATGTCGATTTATAGGAAACCATAGACATATTGTCTACCGGATGAAAATTGTGAAACAGCGCGGATTTTGAAAAAATCGCCAAGAACCCAAGATATTTTCCGACTGTTCATTCGATCACAGGCGAAAAGTAACAAAAATTTGGACGAAAATTTCACAGTAATAACAGCCGTGGAAAAAATTAAACGGTTCAAGTCGATTTGGCAACCTTGGAATTCTCCCGTCTCGAGAATCCCGTGATATTGCCACCCCTTCTCGTTGAATAATTTTGGCCAGGTTTCACGGTGGAAGAACCCACGGTGCGGCGCGCGACCCGCGCCGCGTCCCCTCGGCCGATGCAGCTATATCGTCGCCCCTCCGACTTAAGGGCGCATGTCGGTTTACACGTGAGCCCTGTTTTCCATACAAATCCATGCTTTCTGGGGCTCATGCGAAATTCGAGGTGCGCCCTCACAGCGGAGGAGCGTCCTCGCCCTCGCCGGAGAGCATTACTTTAATTGTAGCAGGTCGCTGCGGGTCCCTCGGCAGCAGTTTTGAAGGGATTAACAGCTTTTTTTCCCGTCGCTCCGAAGAATTGTCCCCTTGTTTGCCTTGTTTGCGCCACGGCTCTAAGCAATTTCCACCGCCATGAAAATTAGAAAGGATTCTGATTGCGGCGGGGACATTAGCGCAGACATCCAGTCGCGGATTTAGCTTGAGACTTTGACATATTCTGCCGTGCTGAGGAAAAACGCCGTATGAACCTCCAGGCGTTGCCAAATTTCCTTTGATAAAACGCGAATTTTCTGGTAAATTTATAGATATTATCCTTCCAATTTTTCAGATAGTTTTGTTCCCAATTTCAACTAAAGTCCCTAAAATTTTCAAGGAAAAATATTAATAACTTTCCTAAGTAATAAACATTTAGTTGAAGGAAATTTAGCAACTCTCGAATGTTCTTACGGCGTTCTTCCTTAGTACGGCAGTATTGTCCCCTCTTTTTAAGTTTTTGCGTAACATCATAGTTCAGTGCCAAGTAAGAACGCCGTTTGAACACTTAACTCTGGCGGATCCAGCAGATTGGCAACATTGCTTTTCTCCATTTGAACCTATGGAAATGAATCGATTCTTGGGGAGGCCAGGCGCTCCGACAATAATCGATTATTTAATGTAAGTGTAAATGGAGGAAATCCGGTGTTGCCAATTTGCTGGATCAACCCTCGACACTTAATTGATGCCGAATTTCTGTCGATATGATGTTTCTGTTAGAAGAGAGTCAAACTTATTTTTCCTTACAATCTTCAGATACTAAAGACCTCATTGCGGGTGGAATACACTGAAAAATGGGAGAAAAATATTAAAAGTTTTTCAACAAACGAGAAACAAAAATTCAAAGAAACGTGACTCGAACTGTATCTTACAAGTTGGTAAAATAGTGCTGGGTCCACACGTTTTTGTGGGGGATAACAAGGCCAAAAAGTTCAAATTCAAAAGTTTTTCCCAGCAAATTTAGAAAATTCGGCAATGTCAAAAAGTTCAAACAGTTCGTTTTCATGCAGCGGGCTGACCATTGAACTTTATGGACAAACCGATAGACTACGGAGACAAGGAGTAAACAGAGAATTAATCTTACTGGTTGAAAACTGGTGGTTTTTGGAGACCTAGGGGGAGGGTGATCAACTAGCCATAGATCGTTGGTACGGCGCAGAGATACAACTATTCGTACTTGATGCATGCCCGTGATGCATTCGCAAAATTGAAGGCGCGTAAGCACAACACGTAAACTCGCAGTGCTTCGCTCCGCGCTGGTAGTGAGGTGTCGCTTCGCGACATGAATCGATCGAGAAACGAAAATGTGCACCGATCAATGTGATTCCATCAACATCGATTCGACCGATCTACAGATCTGTCGATCGGTTCTTGGATTGATCGACTCACGTATTTGTCGATCGATTCACAGATTTGTCGATCAATTCACGGTTCTCGATCCAGTCGGTGTCGAATGAATAACGTTGATCGGCTCACGGTTTGGTTTTTCGATCGAATAGTGTATGTAGATCGAATTGACACTGGTTTTTTTTTTTTTTTAAATTGATTGTCGATCGAATCAGTGTCGCGATTGATTCACGTTTTTTTTCGATCGATTTGTATAGATTGAATCCATACCTTCCGCTCCGATTCGGGAGAGAAGTATAAAAAACGAGGCTGGAATACGTCTCTCTAATCTTCAGCTGTATTTTTACCATCTCACTAATGTTAATTTTAAACAATTCTATTTTGTTCAGGAGTTGCGATTTCCAGACTTGCTCGTTTTGTAAATATAGTTTTCAACGTAAGATTTTGAAAAGAAAATAAGTCGCTCAGTGTTGGAGACCCATAACCGACCCAAAAACCTCGGAAAAATTGAGCAGTTTACCTGAAGAAGGGCGAATTGTAAAATCGGGTTTTCTTTCAAAAATCAATTATACCGCGTCAGGGCATTTTGAAATATTAACCATCGTCATGTTTCCATTTTGATCAGGCACTCCCGTGCGGAGTTAACGGCAAAAATGCGCGAAGCCACTTTCTCAAAGCTTCAAATGAGTTTTGCTCTGAACGAAAATGTTTCAATAAACTACGGGCAAACCCTTCAATTTTCGTGTGATTTTTTTTTATCTTAACAGCCTTTTTTTTCTTTAAGGATTGAAGTTCATTGTACTTCGTGACCAAGACCAGGCAGTGACCCGAGGTGAGCGATTTATTTGAAAGTTAACACTCCCTGGTGTGATTAAGATAACTCGAGGCGCGCGTTGAAGAATGCATTTTCCTGATAAGAAAAGGAGAGGGGGGGGGGGTTCACTCACAGGGATCGGGAACTCACGGGTCAGATTCGGGAGTAAAGGCCACCGCTCCCCGAGGGGCACTTTTTTCCGGCGGAAATATCGCGGGCCAATCGCGGTGTTTGATTATTCAAAGCGCGCTCACGTAGCTGTTGCAGTGTTCTGCCCTCCTAAGCGAGAACAACGTAACTCTCAGGGCAACTCCGTCGGGATAGGTTCTTCCAGCTTAGCACGGTAGTATTTCAGCCGCTGCCCTCGACTCGCAATCTGCTCTTTCGTCTCCACCCCCCCCCCCCCC
>NW_017566800.1:2469082-2538009 GCF_001854935.1 Bemisia tabaci | reverse complement strand
GGGGGGGGGGGGGGGGGGGTCAACAAAAATTACGTATCGTTCTAGGGGGAGGATGAGTCTTTATAGTTTCATGACCGGGTGACCCTCCCTAGAGGTGTGGGGGTGACAGGCTCAGCGTTACATAACAGTATTCACTAAGTAGATTTCAACATTTTTTTCTATATAAGTTGTATATGCTAGTTTTTTGTATGGTCCTTTCTTGTTTCTTAAAATACATATTCTTTAATCTAATAGAAGTAGCCTTCCTCCAATTTTCGGTGGTAAAATGTCTTCTTTTTTTTTGTAATAGAGGGAAGGGATGTTGCAGCAAATGTTACGTTATTATTTTCCATATTATTAATTGTTATTATTAGCCACGCTTGTTTAACTACTCTCCCGAACCGGAGTGACATCGCGCTATCTTAATAGAACAGAGCTTTGCGAGTTCATGACTCGCGCCATCGCGCCTTCAATTTTGCGTACGCAACACGGACATCCATCAAGTACAAATAGTTGTATCTCTGCGCCGTCTCAAAGCGGGTCCTTTTCCCAGCTTCATTTCTATAACACGTGAAAGGCACGCTGAATAAAATATTTTGAGTGTAATTTATGGATTTAAATATCCTCTGAGAGGAGTAACTTGCAGTTCGGTGCGCCAACAAACTAATTGAGTAATATTTATTGGATTAATCATAATCATGTAGTTTTTGTGTAAGTTTTTAAGCACTCAGGAGGGGGTGATTTTTTATTTTAACCAACTGAACTTGAACTTGAATTCATTAGACTATTGCTAAGCCAAATCCACTCACTAAATAGATGGTCCGGTTATTTGTTTTTGCTTTTGTTTTTTTCTTTAAGACGGATGGAGCCACGTTTCTCTCATTTTTCTTCGTCAGTTTCTCCTGCGTTCTTTATTCTAGACTTAAGTCTTACTTCTACAACCATATTTCGATTGTTGATAGATTTCTGTTGATTCGCTTGTCAGAAAGTTCGCCTGACAGCGTTTGAAACACGTGGAAATACGCGAGTCTGCGTATGATCCGAGGACAATGGAGCGAATGAGACGTCTTCTCGTCGGTGAAAAGGGCTTTGATCGAGTGCTCTTGGCGCTGACATAAAAGACAAAAAGATACATCCAGTTGCGAATGTTAATCATGTCTCGTGCATCGGTCGTGTTTCATGAAACCATTCAACATTGAAATCTGTACAATTTCCAGCGGAGCCAACTCTGTTGAAAAAAGCTTGCATTACGCGAAGTAGGTGGCATAAGCTTGCTCTAGGCACGAGTATGCTCTCTCTGATAAATGCTCTAAGTATGATTTGACAATACCAATGCCATGCTGAGGTAGAACGTCACATGATCCTTAAGAAATTTTCTTTAGACAAATCACAAATTGTCATTATTTTTAATCTAATTTTTCAGAGAATATTGTTCGGAATTCGATCTGAAATTTCTAAAAATTTTAAGAAACAAATATTCATAACTTTCTTCAAGAATACATATTTTCTAAGGGGAAATTCAGCAGCTTCTAAAGACTTTTACGGCATTCTCTCTTAGCGCGGTAGTACCTATATGATCGGGTCTTAAGAAGACACCTTATCCTCCGGGAGCGAAACTTCCAGGAGAGCCGAATTGATGAAAAAAGGATAGACTCGGCGATTTTGAAGTTTTTTTAACGAGGAATGCTCTCTGTAGACCGTGAGAACAAGCTCTACTGTCTTTCTACTGTCATTTTTGCGCCATTAAGGGCGCTAGCTGCTCCTTTAAGGTTCGTCAAAATATGTTGAAAAAATTGTTCGATGTTAGAACTTCTAACCTAAATTCAACCTAAAAATTTGACCTAAAACTCTTGAACTTTTGTATTGGAACTTTGCGAAGTCATATTTTTCTCAGTTTTTGAGCTTTCAGGGTCAAACTTGCGTCAAAATGTCCAATTTGCTTTCTTCCGTTCAGTGATTCCCATGATTCAATTTTGAATTTTTGGAAGATATGGTCCCTTTTCACAGATCCTGGAAGATATTGAATCAATTTTTGAAAAAATGTGCAAGATTCTCCTTTCAATTTAAAACTGTAGAAGACAGAATATCCTTGTAGCTTGTTTAATAAAGTACAAAGTAGAGCCCTCATCCTTCTCTGCTTGCACGTTACAGAACTTCATCATCTTTTAGTTTTTAGCTCCGTATTCGAATGTTCTAATAAGCGATAATAAAGGCAGAAAAGAGGATACAGTGGCGTCGCGTGCTTTTCGATATATCGATTTATCTGTCATTTAAACCTATAGAAAAGGATTGATAAACAGGATGTTCGCAACGAACACCTTGTTAGTCGATTCTTTACCGCGGATTCAAATGGGGAAATATCGATAATCGATCATTCACGCCACGCCATTGATAACCACCGCAAAAACAAATCGACGACAGCTACAGCAACGCTCCCTCACTTTGGATAAAAGCTTTCCAGTCTCTCTCGAAAGCCTTTTTTTACGGTTCAGATTTCATGCTTGCCAACACACGGCAAGTTGTAAAGGATATCTGGTCGCTAACAAGTCAATTCAGATCGTCGATAAAATCAGCGTCTATTTTGTCCTGCTCAGTATCACAAAACATCATATCCAAATGGGATTATTCATTCCATTCAAGTGGTTTTCGCGTAGCAGGATGCACGACCCGGAATGGTTGCCGGCACGTGCGCCGAATGGTTGATTTTCAGTATTATCTAAATCCATTAATCGGGCAATTTTGCACGTCGCTGAAGCTATCGCTGTTATTGTGGGGGATTAATTACTAGGCTACCCTACTACGCTGAGGCAAAACGCCGTATGAGCCTTCAGACGTTGCCAAATTTTCTCAGTCAAAAACCGAATTTTTAGGAAAATCTATGAATATTTTTCCTTTGATCTTCCGGAGAATTTTATTCGCAAACATACCTAAATTATCTGAACATCCCGAGAGGAAATTTTCATAACTCTCCTTAAAAATAAGCGTTTTATTTGAGGTTTAGCAACTCTCGAATGCTTATACGGCGTTTTTCCTTAGCACGGTAATGCGGCCACCCCTCCTCGGCTCGGCAAATAAAATCTTCATCGTTCGTCAGAAACGAGCTCGATCCGTCATGTCGTCGCTCCTCTGACGTAGGGGCGTATCTCGATTTCCACGTGAGCCCTGAAAAGTATGGAGTTATACGAAAACCAGGGCTCAACTCGAAGAGCGATTATGGCTTTTTACGTCGAAGGAGCAACGATGTGTAGAGGAGGGTGGAAAATGTAGGGATGGTTCCCCTTCCCGGGATTGGGGACCAACGGGCTGATTATTGAAATTGATAGACAAAGCAATAGACAAAGAAGACAAAAAGGATTTGGAGGGATCCTATTGGTAGAAGCGAGTGGTTTCAATGGACAAAGAAGGTAGGTAATAGACTAACTAACGGCAACCTACGAGGGACCCGATAGTTAGTCTATCATTTTCCCCCTTAGTCTATGAGAACCACCCATTTCAACCAATAGGATTGCTTTATACCCCCTATGTCTTCTTTGTCTACAGCTTTGTCTATCAATTTCAATAATTGGTCCGCAACAGTGGTGTGACGTGCTTTGCGATCTATCGGTTGATACCCCACTCAAACCTATGAAAAAATATCGATTATCAGGGTGTTCGCAACGAGCACCTAAGTGATCGATTCTTTACCATAGCTCCAAATGACGAAATATCGATAATCGACCATTCACGCCACGCCACTGGCCGACCAACGCTGCCGTCTGAGGAAAAACGCCGTATGAACCATCAGGCGTTGCTAAATTTCCTTCTACTAATCACGAATTTCCATGAATATCTGTGAATATTTCTCCTCCAATTTTTCACAGGATTTTGTTCGTAGTTTAATGTAAAACTTCTGGAAATTTCAGGGAAAAATATTCATGACTTTCCTCATAAATAAATACTTTATCGAAGGAAATTTGGAAAATCTCGAATGTTCTTATGGCGTTCTTCTTTAGCAAGACACATACGGTTCCGCACGATCACTACTTGATGCAACTATTTTAACTCTCATGCCGCCGGGTGGTATCGCGCATGATTGAAGGCGCGTCTTACGCGCTTCGGTTTCTGAAGAGTGCGGACCTTCAGCTACGAGTGAAATTTTAGTATCATTATATACGTTCCCATAATAATGTGACTAATTGAAATATATGAAGTTTAAGATGATTCGTCCTGTCGACACTTACGTGGTGAAACTGTCGTGCGATTTCTCGCATCGATTGGGTTAAAATCTCAGCAGATTCTGATTTTTTGCTGAAGAAATGACACAAAGTTCCTGTGTAAAAGCTTAACGTATTATTCTCAATAAAAAATTGTAAGATACATTTAAAACTTTAAAGACCATTAAGGCCTGGAGTTTATATTTTATAATTCGTTAATCTGATTGCACACATTTAAAAAAAAAAATAATAATAAAAAAAAAAAAAATCAGGCAAAAAACAGAGAACTGAAAGCAGGATTCCACTGGGAAAAGTCTCACATTTAATACAGTAATCGACTTCTGTATCGACTGGGAGGATTCCCGCCCTTAATTTTAAGATTAACAAGATTGGGTTAATTTTTCTCAATGCATGACATTTTCGAGATTCTTTTAAATTTTCCCTACTCTGCCCCTCAAGCACATCTTACCACCTCTCAACAGCTTAACCCCCGGCCCGCTATTTGTAAGTTCCCGGTGAAATGGGGCCCTTGCGGCGGGAGATGGCCACCACACTGCGCGAAAGGAAAACAAGTGGCAAAATAGTTAATACTGCAGCAATCCTTACGGATTCGAGTCGGGAGGGGGCGGGGGGAGGGGAACTAATTTAAAGTTTAGCGCGTTGAGATTTCTTGTACGGTAGCGCGGTGCGGCGCGGCGGCGCGGCGGCGAGAGCGCGAGAAATATTAACGAGCTACCGGTTACCTTTGAGAGCGCACCGATAAAGTCCGCGATTTGATAAGTACGCGCAGAGTGCAACGCGTTCCTCGCGGGAGCCCAAAGAAAGAAACTCTGCTTTTTTCCCTCCTACCCGGAGCCGCCCCACCGCACACTGGAGCGAACCTTTTGACGAGGTCAGAGAAGGTTTTTTCCGCTAAAACTTCAAATTTTCATGTTCAGCTCGTCACATTTCAATTTTATTTATTTATTTTTTTTTAAATATTTATTTGGACTTTTTATGCTCAACGCAACCAGAAACAGGTGCACGGAGAAAAAAACCTTGTGCGTGGGACCCGAAGTTTAGGTCATATGGATCTCTGAAGTTTTCGGATCGAGCATCTTAACACTTTAGGTCTGGCCGTCGAGGTTTGGATTACACATCTGAAACTCCAGTTCTTACATCTGAAGTACTTCAGATGTGAGAACCGAAGTTTTTCGGATGTGAAAACCGAAGTTTTTCGGATGTGAAAACCGAAGTACTTCAGATGTAAGAACTGAAGTTTCAGATGTGTAATCCAAACCTCGACAGCCAGACCTAAAGTGTTAAGATGCTCGATCCGAAAACTTCAGAGATCCATATGACCTAAACTTCGGGTCCCACGCATGAAGTTTTTTTCTCCGTGTGCTCTTCTCCCGGGAGGAACCCGATCTAGGACCTTCCTTGGCTAAGTTACAAGTTTTAAATTCTCATCGTTATGTCTAACTTCTCCTTTTCCTATGACTTATCCCACCGTGCGACGCGTGGCTACGGCGGATCTACCTATTCGCGCTCAGAGCGCTTGCTAAATTAGCGTTTAACCAACCCCCGGTTAACCTCTGTCGTCCTCGAGGAGAGCACCTCGCCGACACTTTCAGACTTTACATTTACGAAGATTAAAAAGAAAAAGTCTACAAGAGAATTTTCAAATATTTTCCGGCGTGATTACTCACAAATGGACGTATTTCTATCAAACGGAACTATGTGCATTATGAAGTGAGCCCTGTTATGAACATATTCTTATGGGTCTCAAGGCTCATGTCTTAATGCAGATAGTTACGTTTGGCAAAAATGCGTCCAAATGAGACCGCTCACGGTGGCGGTGACCCCCATGATGGGCTCAAAACTGAGTAATATCATTTCGGAGTGTAGAATAGCCCTCTACAAATATTCCAGGACAAAAAACACATCAGAACATCGAATCCAATTAAATTTGTGGCTTCCTGTTCAGAAAATGTTCCAAAAACGCTAATTAAAAGGCCTATTGAAACCGTATCAAAAGTCAATAGGCTAAAATACTATACAAACTAGACTAATACTGTCGTATGACGAAAACCCCGTATGAGATTTCAGATTGTCAAATTTTCTCTTGTACAATCTCTGGTATAAAAAAATAATCTTTACGTTAAACTCTTCTCCATAGGTGGCTGTAGATTCCTAAACTGGAATAGAAGCCGAATAAACTGCAAAAATGAAAATACATAGAAAAAAGAATAAATAATAAATTGCGGTTACGATTTCAAACTGCGGATGATACATCGAGTTTTACAGTCACAGAGTCGCCGCAAAGTTTATCCGGCTAAACGAAGACTGACTTAATAACCGAGTAAACAACACAATTTAAGGAATGTTCTCAAAGTTTCAAACGATAAGGTAAGTCCGGGTGGAAAATCGTCTCTCCTCACGTGAGGGCGCGCGTATCTCAATTTCCACGAGAGCCCTGGTCTAGGTGTAACACCATCAGTGGCGTGGCGTAAAATGCGATGTATCGATTGTTATGCCATTTAAACTTATGGTAAAGAATCGATTATTAAGGTGTTCGCTGGAATACCTTGTTTATCGATCCTTTTCCATAGGTTTAAACGGCATAAAAATCGATGTCGCGCCACGCCATTGAACACTATACTTTCCGGGGTTCATTTGGAAACAGAGATAAGCCCTTGCGTCAGAGGAGCAACGGGATGAGGGGCACCCTGCGTTATACCGCGAGGTCCAGTGAGCAGGCTGAAGGTATCTCATGTCCTCTCGGAAGGATGAGGATAGAGAACAGTGCGGAGGTGTGGGGGGGGGCGATTGTTGAGGCAGAATAATTTGATAAAGAGTCGAGACAAAACTTCCAGTCGGACCCACAAAGAAAAGCCCACGTCCAGGCTCCTCGTAGACCTGAAAAGCCAGCGCAAACGTCACGTGGCACCGGGAACCCTAGCGATTGCTGCCGTGCTGAGGGAAAACGCCTTATGGACATTCGAGAGTTGCCAAATTTCCCGGGGTAAAATGTTAAATTTCGAGGAAGGTTGTGAATATTTCCCCTTGAAATTTTAAGATAAGTTAGATCTGATGGTGAACACAATTATCTTGAAAATCGGAGGAAAAATATTCAGAGATTTTCCTGAAAATGAATGTTTTATCAAAGGAAAGTTGGCAACGTCTGAAGGCTCATACGTCGTTTTTACCTAGCACGGCAGGATTCTATCCCGAATTCCAGCGGATTCGGGCCGAAGTGACAACGAGGGATAGACTAAGTTTGGCAAGAAACCCGCGCCGTCGGGCGAAATTAATTCTCCCGACAAGTTCGGTTGTTTTGCTCAAGACACGCGTTGCCAGACTCCACCGTGAAATGCTGAGCGGTCAGCAAGGCGATTATTGAGTTTGTGTTCGGCCGCCCGAGAGGACGATACCCAAGTGGAGTAGAGTTATGTGGAGGTTCGGCTTTGTAAGTCGTCCTCTTTGTGATGTGTCCCTTTGTTGGATGAAATGGATGACAAGCAATCGACAAAAGAAGGCAAAAGCTTGTCGTCGATTCCAACTGGCATATGAGCACGATATAGAGAATGACTGACAAAGTCGACCAAGACCAACTACCATGAAACTTAATTTTACCTTTGGCCATTGGCGGATCTAGACACTTCGGACGAGGGGGTAGGGCGTAAGGGGGTCCGGAGGGCTTCCCGTCCCCCTCAAAAAAAGAGTATCGAAATTTTAAAGCATCTAATATGTAGTTAGAGTCGATTTCGTCATGGATAATTACCAAATTGACATATTTCTATCAAACGAAACTATGTGCATTATGATGTGAGCCCTGTTATGCACATATTCTCATGGGTCTCATGCAGGGCTCATGTCTCAATGCATATAGTTCCGTTTGGCAGAAATACGTCCAAATATAAGCGTCCTTCCTTCTTCTTTCCTCCGTTCCCTTCCTTCTTTATTTCTTCCCCCTTTATTTCCTCCTTTTTTTCAGGCAAACGAAAAGGGCGTTTTTTGAAGATTAATATACAACGCTTCACTGTAATCTCTCATTAACTAGGACGATCCGGTGCTAGACACAATACCAGTAAAAAAAAAAAAAAAAAAAAAAAAAAAAAAAAAAAAAAAAAAAAAAAAAAAAAAAAAAAAAAAAATAGTACGATCTCTTTACTGAGCCCCGAGAATACAAAATACTTTTGCAAGAACGAAACAAGTCTCATCCATTTCACGGGAATTAATAGAGTACTTGCAGGTGTCTGAGGTTTTGTAAATTGCATCTTTAAAATGATACTGCTAGGAAAACCGAGCACAAGGATATCCTTTGTTTCTAAATTGGACAATGACAAAATAACCTAATCTGATAAAACACATGTGTTTAAATGGCAAATGCTACTAGATGACGTCATAAGGTGGCACATTTTCTCACTTTTAAATCTATTTTTCACCAATTTCCCATGTCAGAAAAAAATCATGAAGAATATAGAAAATTCAGCTCATTAAGCACTCTCAAATGAAACAATACATTTATTGTGAGCAAATTCTCCGTTTAATGAAATTTTACATCTCTGGAGGGCGCGAATGAACTTTTTTACAGGATGACGAAGAGGTCAGGAAGTCTCAATTAGCTAGTCTCGTCATTACAGCTGGAGCTCGGATACGACCGATGTTGTTTGCTCGCCTTTTGTCAGATCGGAGGCTTTTATCGAGGGTCCCTTCCGAAAATAAAGTGCTTACGACGAATGCGTAGTTTTGCGATAAATAACCACTATTTCTGGCTCATTGTACAGACAACATTCGGACCACCTTTAGCAGAAAAGGAATCGAGGTACATCAACTATTGCCACATAATGGAAAGATTTAATATTTTACAATTGAACGTTTGTGCGGATTTTTTTTAAAATGTTAAGGAATTTGCTTCGCATAATGCAGAAAATTCACTAAAAGTTGCACAAAAATCCAAAATACCGTTTTCATGTAAGAAATTAAATTGTGCAATTCAATCTGGCAACAGCTGATGATGCTCGGTTCTTTTGTGCGTAACGCAGTTCATGTTCAACGTGTTCACAGCACCATCATTCCAAATTCTGCTTTTAGAGCTTTTTATACATGCTTACCTGAGTTGACTTCGGATATAACCCGTATAATTATACCGTGTTTTTACGAGAAGTTAATTTCATAGTACCCACTTGCGCAGGGCCGGATTAAGGGGGTGGCCATATGGGATATGGGCCGCGGCCCATGGCGGCAAATCTATAGGGGGCGGCAAATTTTGCAATTTTTGTAAATATAGGTATAAAAAGAATAGGATTTAGAAAAAAAAAATTACTAACGAGAAAATGCGACAAAATCTCTCATTTCCTGAGACTGAGAGTATAGTATGTCTAATTTTGTCGTTTAGCGGTGATACAAGAGACAGCACCTTCAATTAGTCGAGTTAAGAGAGAAACCACACACGCAATTTGACCTAGAACGGCGCGACTTAGAGAAAAATGATGACGAGGACTTCAGATGAAGAGGAGAAACCCTCGGCGTGGCGATCGGCATTTAACATATATTAGCGCCTACAAGACTGAACGAATACTTCTCGCATTGCATCAAACACAGTCCGGTCATTGCGGTCAGCGTGAAACGGATAGCGCCTACAAGACTGCGTGAATACTTCACGCATTGCGCCAAACACGGTGTGGTCTGTGCGGCGCGGCGGCGGAAGTTAAAATCATTAATCCAAATTTATGTTTGTTTTTTCATAATTTTTTCGTTCATTTCTTATGACTGGAAGGCCTTGTCCATCCAGAGATAGGTTTACGAAACTTAACTTTCGCGCAAAGTTCCGTGAACTTTTGCTAGTAATGTTGCCAGGGTTTTCCCAAAAAATGTGTTCATTACACGAGTAAACGCGTCTTATGCACCCTTCCCCCGCTGGCACGTTCATTAGATGGTTTTTATTGATGTTACAAAACGAATGAGGAGGAGACGGAAAAATACAGACGGCCCATGGGCGACAAGTAGGTAAATCCGGCCCTGCGCTTTGCGCAGAAGTGGCTACTCGTTGGTTGTTACAGCCGCTGTTCTTTCCCTTTAAATCCATTCAAAATTTGAGGCAACTGTATGGGATATCGGTTGTTTTACCTACATTTAAAATTGGCAACGCCATAATTGCACATTTTCAAGATACGCCACTAGATGGAATCATATTTTGTGATTTAACTGAATCAAAAGTATGAAGTCAAGCTGTACCGCCTGTCACACTGAACGGAATATCAAATATGGTAAAATTGGTGTTAAATTAGGTCTGTATCCCTACACCATGCGCCGCTTGTCGAACTAATACCGCTTCTGGGAACCATGCTCTTTGTCCACCTAATTTTGAGTGACATTTTGAAAGCATCGCACGAATCGTCCGGAGTTACAGATTTTTTCGCCCTGAGAACGTCAAATTGGTGGAGTATCCCAGAACAATGAAAAATATCGGTGACGAAATTGACTCACGTTGTTTGCGTGTTCCCATGAACATGGAAAATTTGGATTTATCTAAAGTGAATGGGCCTTTGCAAACTTTTGCTGGAGCAAAAATAAGAGTTGTTCCTTAAATATAAAGTCTCAAAAATCACGATGAGCGCATCGGCAAACTCTAAAATGCCCTCTTAACTTCACAATCTGCGAGAAAAATTTGCGTTTTTTTAAGCTTCCCGCTTCAAAACGGATTCTACGGCACAAGTCAACATTTCGTTAGAGGATTCGTTCCATTCAATCCCTGCTCACCATGGCCGACGCATCCGCGCGCAAGTTGAGGAGAGTAAGAGGTTAACCAATAGGCTTATATCTATCAACGCGAGAGAAATGTGAATGTAAACATGCCGATTGTTCCCGTCACATGTGTTTCAGCGGATTGGCGCCGGCTATGTTGAATATTGCGGAGAGTATCCTTGTGAGCAGGGGTTGGATGGAATGACTCCTCTGACGAAATGTTCACCTGTGCCGTGGTATCGTTTTTACAGCGGGAAGCTCGAAAAAACGCTTTCTTCTGTAAATTGTGAAGTGAGGAGTGCATTTCAGAATTTTCCGATAAGCTCATCGTGATTTTTGAGACATTTTCTATGAGTCACGACGCTTACTTTTGCTCCAGCAAAAGTTTGCAACAGGCCCATTAAACCAACGGATTCTTCATTCGAACGTATTTATGCTAAAAGAAACGAGAGACGCTTAGTTTTTTAGCTTAGTTCCTTTTGATTTAATGTCAAATCACACTTTTCAATTTTGCCTAAAGGAATCATGCCACTTTTACATTATCTTATGCGGCTTTCTAGAGCATACCTCAACTTTGCCACACGTGTTTAGTGCCTATTAGCATAAATTCGTCCATTTATCAGTTGATTCTGAACTGTCCGAACGTACTCAGCGTGTTCTGCTAGACATTTTGACGGGGGGACACATATTGTGTTCTTGAATTCCCTTCCCTTTTTACTGGTCCATTGAACGGGTGGGAAATGGTGGCGAGAACACTCAACTGGCTCGGTTAGAGTATCAACATAAGGCACTGTCGAGTTGCAAGCGGTAAACGGCATTCACCATCCACCGATTGTGAGATGTTGAGCGCAGATGGCGCGCCGAGGAAAAGTTTTGATTCATGGATTTGCCGTGTTGGTCAAATGCCACATTGTTGCCAAGCGATGCTATTGCAAACATTTTCTCAAATTCATTGAGAAAATTTGATCTGTTCGCTCCTTGTCTTTTTTCATTTGTTGGAAATTTTCTTTTTGCATCGATCTTTCTTAATGACCTTGCCACACTGTGGAATTACTTTGCCTCCTGGCTGTAACCTCCCTGGGATAAAATTGTGACGGTACTTGTACACTGTACTTACATATACTTAGTACAAGTCTCGACTGCACTTAGGCACACCCGGCTTAGCGCTTCTGAATGGCCGCGGTGGTGTGGTTCGGACTCTTATCGATGGATGTTGCACCTTCGTGTAAAAGGGTCGACGATATTCGGAAGCCAATAAACCAACAGAGAAAAAGCTTATTTAACTATCCCTCACCATTTCTTCTAATTTTGACGTCAGCTCAAGGATTCATAATGGGGCGCGTCACGGACTCCAGAAGCGTCATCTACAAATATCAGCGCACAGCAGTACCATCTTTTTAGGGAAATTGGCTGTATGAACCTTCTGGCGTTGCAAAATTTTCTATGATAATAAATGAATTTTTAGAGAAGTCTGTGAATATTTTTTCTCAAATATTTCTGAGAACTTGATTCGCGATCGGATCTAGATTACCTGAAAATTTCCACGAGAAACGAATTGAAACTCTCCTCGAAAATAAACATATTATCGGAGGAGATTCGGCAACCCACGAATGTTTTCCGGCGTTTTTCCATACTGCCGTGCGGCAAAAACGCCAGAAGAACTTTTGTCAATTGCCTTTCCTTTGATCAAGTACGAATTTTCAGGAAAACTTGCGAATACTTTTCGTTCAATTTTTCAGGAAATTTTCCTTGTAATTAGATTTATAGCCTGTGTCACACTAGCAAATACTCCTTCAAAATGTCACGGTCAAATGCTGTGATTGGTTCAAGTCATCGAATAAGCCATTCACAACAACCGACCTTGATATTTTGATGGCTAGCTTTGACTTTAACTTTGACACAGACTATGCTCATTTGAAAATTTCGTGGGAAAATGTTCATAATTCTCCTCAAAAATTAACTTTTTACTGAGAGAAATTCGGCAACTCTCGAACATTTTCCGGCGTTTTTCCATAGCAAAGCAGAGTAGCAGACCCTTGTGCGAAGGAGCCTCTGAATACGTGCCATTGACGATTCATCTTGAGTTCTATCGGTCACGGAGTTTATTTTATAGTTCGCTGTGCGACCGAGTCATTTTTACGGTGTCGGCGCAGAAGCAACAAGTCAATCGCGCCTTCCGATGCGCAGAAATGCAACCGGTGATGCACTCACTCGTCGATTTCAGCCGCCAGCTGCGCCGTCCGCTCTCGGCGTTGATCATATTTCACCTGCGATTCAATGAAAAATCTCACTCGCGTTTTTTTCTCTCCCTCGATCGCTGGGCGAGTGTGAATGAAAATTGAAGTGTCAACAAAGTCCAATAGACAAAAAATAATATCACGATGGAAGTATGTTTTTTTTAAAAAAAAATCGGCAAGCGACTCTTATCGCCTTTATCACCAAAAATTGATCCACATTGTTTTTTAGCGGAAAAGACTGAGGGTGATGAAAAAATCTAAAATATGAAAGCTGTTGCTCTGCTGTGCTGGGTGAAAAGGACGTATGATAATTCGAATGTTGCCAAATTTCCTCTCAGAAAATATTTGTTTTTGAAGAAAGTTATGAATTTTTTTTTTCATTAAAATTGTCAGGCTTCTTACATCAAATTACGATCGAAATCATCTGAAAATTGGATGAAAAATACTCACAAATTTTCCTAAAAACTCGGGTTTTGTCAAAGGAAATTTGGCAATGCCTGGTGGCTTAAGAGGCGTTCTTGCATTGCACGGCAGTGCTCTATGTCGAAGCCCTTTACAGTAAATTTGCGATGAAGCGTACCGAAATTGACAGTGTCAACCTGTTCAAATACGCAAATTGAAATGTTTCCCGACAGAAAACTTGATTCAGCAAGGTATTGTATCTTGCATACTTTTGGATTCATCTATTGAATTTGTGAAAGAGGTAGCTTTACATAGGGGTTATGGGTAAGACCGGGTGAGAAGGATTAACCTCGGAAAAAACTGGACTAAATTCTGCAATAGAATGCTATCACTTCTAGAACTAGGATGCAACTATCGAATCGTTCTCCAAAATATTGAGGACCCACAAAAGTTTCAGAAATGATCAATGAATCGATGAAGTATCGAATCATTCTAGGAAGTGCTGCAAAAATAACCCTCAGAATTCACTCACTGCTCCTTGTAAAATAGTATCGAGTCTTCTTGACCCTTGCCATTTTCCTGAGATTTTACCTGATTAGGAGGAAAATTACATCAAAGCGGTCAGAAATTAATCCACCCCCAAAAATTAAGCTCTTTCTCTCCTCTCCCCCATCCATTGCCTTCGTTGCGCCTGGCCGTGAAAGCGATCCGGCCCGAACGAACCGTGAGTTGACATGACAAAGTGACTCGAGTTGCGGGGGAGGCCGAATGAGAAAGGGCGAGGGGGAAAACAAAGTGGTGATAAGACTTAACTTAATTTAAGAGCAAGTGAGGAAAGACGATGCCGAGGCCTTTATTGTGCAGGCACCCCAAAGGGAGGGGGAGGGGGTGCAGGGAGTTGAAAGATACAAATAGAGTCATTTCCCCGCCATTATCCGACCGGAGTTTTTCTTTCGGAATCGTTTGCGGGGGGGGGGGGGGGGTGGCGTTGAGGGGTTGCGTTCGGCAGGGGGTGACTCAGCTGCAGTGACATTTAGACTTTTCTTCGGTCCCCTCCTCGGTGGAAATGCCGGCCGGCTGACCGACGCAGCGGCCAAATTGAAATTAAATGATCTATGCCTTTGGTTCCAACGAGCCGGAAGAATAGGAGAGCCTGTCTTTACTTCGCCGTCGCGAATTGTTTTTATTTTTTTTCTCTTTCCCTAGTTTGAGCCTGCTCTCTTCGTGGCAATGAACTCTGGAATGCTCTCCAGTGAAAAGTTTGTCGTAGTTTCGAAATAAAAAGCGAAAAAAGTGTTTTCGGTCGCACAATCACCTCTGAATTCAAATATCACCGTTTCCTAGACGAATGAACGTAACTATATTTCAAAGTTGGACCATTTCCTCTTGTAAGTTATTTTTTTAGAAGAAACCCATATTCGGCGCTTCTAACTGGAGAGTTCACTGATTTTCCTTCTGCTTACGCAAAAAATTAGCAAATATACGATGAAAATTGGGACATTTTTTCATTTGAAAAACGACGATACTTCACAAAATAAGTCTTTTCCTATACAATTATTCTACTCCATAGCTCGTAGTATCAATCTCTTTTTCAGGAAAAAGTTCGCCGTAGTTCCTGAATAAACCCAGACAAACTTATCATTATTTCTTTAAAAGTACCTTCACACATACCTTAGCAATTTTTAGTTCATACAATGGACCACTAGACAAGGTGCGGATTTAAGGATATGTATTTTCATGAAAGTTCCACGTACAACACGATATTTTTAAAAACAACTCCTTAACCCGACGCAAAAGAGTGTGAATCCAGCAAAGTTCTATTTCCTATTTCATTCATAAATGCTTCCAGTTGCAGATGCAGTACAGTAACAAATGCAGTCAAAATTGTAAGTCCTCTTTTACTATAGGTATTTCGTGCGCCTTCAATCTTGTAGGATACTGTGCAACGCCTCTGACGCGAAATAGTTGCTTAAAGCGTTGCGGCGCGGCAGGCAACCAGCGTGACACGCGCATAGGCGCCTACAAACCTAACGGGATACTTCACGCGTTGCGCAATGCGTGAAGTATCCCGTTAGGCTTGTAGGCGCCAGTGCGCGTTCTGCGCTGCTAACACGCCGCTCCGCTCTATGTTAGGCTCTAATATTTAAACTCGCGGAGTCAGCGTTTTTCAACTCATGATTTTGAAATGTTTGCACTCTCTCCATTGATTATTCCCTTTTAAACTGATGCAAAAGAAATATATACTACTGGAAAATATAATGTGTTTTTTGTAAATATACTAGTGGTTCCGTGTCAAATTTAATGATTTCCAAAGCATTCAAAGAGCTTGATGCAAAAACGGCTTTTTTCGCCCCTCCTCTGGAAGTTCTTCAGACTTTGCCTATTGATTACTCATACTTGAGCGCTTCTTTTCCCAAATTTTCAGACCCCCAAAAAATTTTGGGGGGGAGCTAGAGGGGGTGGAAGTCAAAACCTGTGAACCTCGATTTCTCTTGAACAAACAAAGATATCGAGGTCCGGTTTGGACGAAAAATCGTCTAAAATTGCATACTTTAAGATTCCAAATGTCGAAATCCCGATATCACATTTTTAAGTCAACATATGTGCTTTTTTCCAGTTTTTAGGTCTAGAAAATTTCTTTTAAACGAAAAATTTACAAAGATCTCAATTTTTTATTTGAACCAAAACCATTTTTTTAAATTGTTCGTCTTTTTCCGCATCCAACGAGTGGTCCACTAAGCTGGGGAACCAAACGGTTCCGGAGTTATGATCGATTGAAGTTTCCGCTCAACGCGCGCCGACCGATTTTCGCGCGCAAAAAAGTCGGATTTGACTGTTATTAGATCAGATTGAATGTTCAAACTGAGCAAAATGCTTTATTAGGGACTCTTGAGGGTCGCTGAGTTCAAAAATTACCGATACTTCCAAATAATTTACGTTTTTAAAATTACAGCTCCGCAGCGCTATTTTAGAGGCCCACTGAGCGCCGACCGGCCGCTCAGTGGTCCTGTCCGAAGCTGCAATTTTAAAATCGTGAATTTTTTGGAAGTATCGGTAATTTCTGAACTCAGCGACCCTCAAGAGTCCCTAATAAAGCATTTTGCTCAGTTTGAACATTCAATCTGATCTAATAACAGTCAAATCCGACTTTTTTGCGCGCGAAAATCGGTCGGCGCGCGTTGAGCGGAAACTTCAATCGATCATAACTCCGGAACCGTTTGGTTCCCCAGCTTAGTGGACCACTCGTTGGATGCGGAAAAAGACGAACAATTTAAAAAAATGGTTTTGGTTCAAATAAAAAATTGAGATCTTTGTAAATTTTTCGTTTAAAAGAAATTTTCTAGACCTAAAAACTGGAAAAAAGCACATATGTTGACTTAAAAATGTGATATCGGGATTTCGACATTTGGAATCTTAAAGTATGCAATTTTAGACGATTTTTCGTCCAAACCGGACCTCGATATCTTTGTTTGTTCAAGAGAAATCGAGGTTCACAGGTTTTGACTTCCACCCCCTCTAGCTCCCCCCCAAAATTTTTTGGGGGTCTGAAAATTTGGGAAAAGAAGCGCTCAAGTATGAGTAATCAATAGACAAAGTCTGAAGAACTTCCAGAGGGGGGGCGAAAAAAGCCGTTTTTGCATCAAGCTCTTTATTATTTAATGTTTTGGGCTTTAACTGTACTGCAGTGTGGAGTAAGCGCAACTAAACGCTCAAAATTGGACGTATTTGACTCAAGAAGGTCGATGTACAAATAAGTTAAAAACAAAAAATTGCGTGCTTCTTAGTTTTTTTCAGCTTTTATTAATTTTGTATAGTTTCTTTCATCACAACTACGGCTCATTGAGATTCATATTGATGCCATTGCTTGGAAAAGGTTTTACAAATATTTACCACGTTTTAAAAATGTAAATGTTTTTAAAATGAAGTATTCAATTTCATTTTAAAAAAAAATGTACAGTTAAGGCATATTATATATCGAAAATTTCAAGGATAGAAATGAAACCAAGTATTTACCAAAGACAATTTAAAAAGATGAATCAAAAGAAGAAATTAACATTTCATTTAAAATATAAGTTACGATAACAACACCTTATTCTCTCTTAATTTTCTCATTTCGATATTGTCAATATAATTTTACACACGGTCTAAAATATAACGCTTGAATTTGATTTTAGTGGACTTTGCATTTGTGGACTTAACTTAGTGGACGTTTAAGTAATGGACTTAACAATAGTGTGCGCTTTAGAACTGTAGACGTAAAAATTGTGGACGAAAAGTCTGTGGACGTAAAAAAAGTGGACTTAAAGTACGTGTGCCTCGCTTTGAGGCGAACAGACCTTTTCTTTTTTGCAACAAACTCAGATTCCTTTCGAGATAATGTACTTTAAATGTGCTTCTAAAATAAGCTCAAAATAGTGGTTCTTTACCTATTGCAAAATTAAGACTATCTGAATGGTAAATATTCCACTCCTGGGTAATAATTAATATTGACGGACAAAGCGATAGACAAAGAAGGCAAAATGCAGAAGGGAGAATAGAGCGATACTATGGTTGGAACGGGTGGTTATTATTTTGGACTAAGGGGGAAATGGACTATCAAATCAATCATTTTTACCATGCGCTAGATATTTTAGTTCATTATTGCAAAATGTTTTCCATTTACGCCTTATTGTCTCATCGGGACGTTTCCCTGGGAATAATTACACTTGCGAAGTTGAGAAAAATATTGAGTTAGTCAATACTAATAACAGTACCAAGCAGAGACCTTATAGAGTCCTTGTGGGGTCCTAAGTGCGACTCAGAGTGAAGAAGAAGACATTTTTTTGCTTTGTTTAACGGAGAAGAAGCCTAATAGTTTGATTCCTGCTATTGGGACTTGAGACAAATCCCAAGAAGCGTCTAGTGAAGACAAAGCGTTAGAAACGCAGATCTAAAATGACAAAATTTACAAACGGCTGTATTTTTCTTATATCTGGTACTCGCTTGTACTCACAATCAAACTATTTCAATTGATTCGGGCGAGTCCCAACTTTTATCACGAATCTCACCATCATCGGCGAGATGAGCCTCGAACTGACTTAATCGGCTTAATATAAAATACAAGACCGTCAATCGGCTTGTCACAAGTCAATGCGATTGGCAACGAAAACCTTTACAGAGGTTACGCCCATTATTTTCCGCCTTCAATTTTCGAGGTAGACTACAAAACATCTACCAAGCATCAATAATCATTCCTTGGAAAATATTTGTCCCGGGTTATTCGTAAATCCTTGCAGTGAACTTTTGTATAACTCCACGTGACACTATCAAAGCAATCTCTGTTTTACTGTTCAAATATCCATGTGATTATAATTAATACACGATGCAAAGATGTTGATTCAATTTAAAATGTTTCCTAGAAAGCAATGCTTTCCCAACACATTCAGAGAACACCATTGTGGTGTTTTTCTATTTTTTTTTTTCTAAGAAGAGTAATGCAGGGCCGGATTTACCTACTTGCCGCCCGTGGGCCGTCTGCATTTTGCCGCCCCCTTCTCATTCGTTTTGAAACATCAATAAAAACCATCTAATGGACGTGCCAGCGGGAGAAGGGTGCATAAGTCGCGTTTACTCGTGCTGAACACATTTTTTGGGAAAGCCCTGTCAACACTACTAGCAAAAGTTCACGAAACTTTGCGCGAAAATTAAGTTTCGTTAACCTATCTCTGTGTGGACAAGGCCTTCCCTGCATAAGAAATGAACAAACGAATTATGAAAGAACAAACATAAATGTGGATTAATGATTTTAACTTCCGCCGCCACGCCGCGCAGACCGCGCCGTGTTTGGCGCAATGCGCGAAGTATTCATGCATTCTCGTAAACGCTATCCGTTTCACGCTGACCGCAATGACCGCACTGTGTTTGATGCAATGCGTGAAGTATTCGTGCAGTCTTGTAGGCGCTAATATATGTTAAATGCCGATCGCCACGCCGATGGTTTCTCCTTTTCATCTTGAGTCCTCGTCATCATTTCTCTCTAAGTCGCGCCGTTCCAGGCAAAATTGCGTGTTTGGTTTCTCTCTTAACTCGACTAATTGAAGGTGCTGTCTCTTGTATTACTGAAAGACGACAAAATTAGAAATTACTATACTCTCAGGAAATGAGAGATTTTGTCGCCTTTTCTCGTTAGTCATTTTTTCTCTAAATCCGATTTTTTTTTATACATGCATTTAAAAAAATTGCAAAATTTGCCGCCCCCTATAGATTTGCCGCCATGGGCCGCGGCTCATGCGTAGCCACCCCCTTCATGCGACCCTGGAGTAATGAACTTTTGCAAACTCCGTGCGTTAAAAAACTAATTCATGCTAAATTTCTATCCTCACTTCACTTCTCTTGTGTATTAATACATATTAAGAATGTTTGTTGGGGGTGCAGTCCTTCAAATCACGGCTCCTGTTTTCTCTCTGACGCAGACTGTGGTTTTTCGGCCCTTAAAACGTTGCACCCTTTCAGACGCAAGTGCGTATCTCAAATGCCGGGTGAGCCCTGCGCTCCGTAAAACCCTATGCTTTTCGAGGCTCATGTGGAAATAGAGATACGCCTAAATGTCAGGTGGGCGAAAATGAGAGCTTTTCTCGCCATACTGCCGTCTTAAAGAAAAAAGCCATGTGAGCCTTTAAGCGTTGCCAGATTTCCTTTGATGAATTACGACTTTTCGAGAATATTTATCAAAAATTTTCTTCTGGTTTTTCAAAGACTTACTTTCGTAATTTGATCAAAACAGTCGGGCGATTTCAAAGGAAAATATTCATAACTTTCTTCAAAAATAAATATTTTCTAATGGGAAATTCGGCAACTTGCGAATGCTCGTACGGCGTTTTTCCTTAGCACGACAGCATACAAATGCGATAGTCCGGAGCACGAGAATTTTTCACGATATGATAGTTGAAACGTCTCAATTGGACTTATTTCTGCCAAACAGAACTATGTGCATTATCACCTGAGCCCTGTGATGAAACTATTCTGATGGTTATCAGGGCTCATGACTTAATGCAAATAGTTCCGTTTGGCATATATACGTCCAATTTTCTATAGAAATTGGGAGCCCGGCGGAAGGGATGAGTGGAAGGACGGCAATGGTTGGAAAACTTCTAGACTGAAGGGACGAGCGGAGCGTGAAAGTTCCGCCATTTTTGCCGACGGATCTTTCGCGGAAAAAGCGATGAGTTAACAAAGCTATATTTTTGAGGAGTGCAATTCGCTGCCAGCCGCGATCAGAGCCACCGGAACTTCTGACTGACGTTGCGCTTTAGTGCTGACGGATTTGTGTGTACAGAATCAATACGATTACGTGAGTTGGCAGTTTAGTCATATCTGACGAGCTATCGATTTCATGCCTCGATGTTTCTCTTGATTATTCGCTCCGGTGGCGAGGCGTGAATGATCGATTATCGATATTTTCCCATTTGAAACTATGGTAAAGAATCGACTATATGGTGCTCGTTGCGAACACTCTGTTTATCGATCATTTCCCATAGGTTTAAATGGCAGATCAATCGATTTATCGCAAAGCACGCCACGCTACTGATTCGTACAAGGGGGCTTGGACAAATATTGGTCGTGAAACTGAGAAAACGGACTTCGATCCATCCTTTTCCGACGAAAGAACCTAACTACATGAAAAAAGCTACGCATTTTCCCTCGCATCCTGCTCTTTTACTAAGAAACTTTTGGGAATTTCTATGAGAATTTCCCTAATATTTCCTCCAGACGCCCGCAAAAAAAAAGGAATTTTAAACAACAATTTTACAAGTTTACTTAGATTACCATGTAATACACACTTATTTCACATTTTGATCACATTTTGCGGTAAGAAATCACTATTTTTGACCGATTCGTCCATTCATAAGTACCTTAGGGACTGAAGGCACTTATGATGTTTCTCAGATAGTGGTTCCTGATTGCAAAATTTAGTATTTTTTATTTTTCAGGTGTGCAAGAGGAGTATACAATCATAGTATCCCCTTAGTAGAGTAGTATCTCCATCATAGTAGCCCCTCTCCCCCTTCCTTTACTTATTACGTAAATCTGTTGGAGAAAATCATTCCCGATTGAACCGTTTTATGAAAAATACCATGCAAACGTCGCGCTGCAATTAATAACTGTATCTTATGATTATAGCTCTACATTTCTGCGTCCAGACCAAACCCGCCTACTTAACTTCTAGACAGGAGAGCAAGGAGAGATGGTTGAATAATTGGCACTTGTTATGCGACATCTCTGACCTACTTCAACAATCATTTTTGTCTACTCCTATTGACTGATTGCAGTCGGAGAGAAGCTTTAAACCTACGCTTAATTTCCTTGGCGGCTTTGCTTTTTTTCATTAGGCCAGTATGCCTCATCCTCGAAAGCTAATTATTGACCTCTAATATTCAACCCAACTAAAGCGTAGACTATTGGAGAACCGTTTAACCTCAGCCCTACTTCTTCAGAAAGAGAAAAGAGGATTTAAAAACAATTTGAGGAACTTTGTCTAGAATTCATCGAAGTACTCGTATGAGGTGATCGTTTTGAAAACTGAGCGGACAATTGTATCTTTGAATAATGTTCGTCGTTTGAATTACATGACGAGTTCTTCACGAATGATGATCAGATTGTGCAATTCTCTCGTTTTAGTAAAAATACACTAAGAATTTGAAAAGCAAACAAGTTGGATTTTGCAATCGCTAGCGATAGCAATATTCGTCATGGGAACGTTAGCTTCTGGGATATGAAAATGTTAAGGTACAGTTCGTTTGTAGTATCTTCTGAATTGAAGGGGCTATGTAATTTTGTGTTGACATCTCTTTTTTAACATTTTTAATTATTTTCTTTGCATACAAGAAAGCAGTTATGTACCAATTATTTATTTTCGTTGGATTATATATGGTTTTCGGAAGTTAACGCATTTAAGTTTCAGGTTCGCTTTTTCGGCGTAAAGTGTACATAAGGTGTCCCAAAAGCACCGGGACTTGTTCTGTAACTTCGAAAGTAAGATAGATACAGACATGATCTTGATTTCATTTTAAAGATCAACTCAATACCTATCGATTAAAACCAAGATCAGCTCAATCGGATAAAAATTGACCGAGTTATGGCAATTTGAAATCAGCGAGGAAAGTTTACGCCTACGGTTTTTAAGGAAGATTCTTCATCGCCGTAAATCGAAAAGTCGGCCGATAAAGTGATGCTTATTGTGTTTTTTTATTTTCGAGGTGTCATTTATCAACATTTTGTACCATCAAACACAACAGTTGACAGTGCGTATTATTGCAAAGTACTAAAGGAGTTGAGAATGCACATTTCCCGGAAACGGTCGGACTTGAAAGCTTCGTGGATAGGTACTCCATCAAGACAATGCGCGGCCTCACACATCGAGCTTAACACGTGAATTTATGAGTAAAAATGGAGTTGAAACAATCCCTCATCCCCCTTATAGCCCTGACTTGGCTCCATGTGATTTTTGGATGTTTCCTACGGTTAAAAAGGAGCTTCGCGGACGAAGATTCGTATCGAAGACCGAAATCCAGAATGCAATTCAAAACTTCTTCAACTCCATCCCAGAGGAAGAATTCAGGAAAACAATGTTGGATAAGTGGCAAGAGCGCATGAAAAAGTGCATCCGGTTTGATGGACGGTACTTTGAAAAGCAAAAGGAAGTTATGGAAGATTCGGAGGAAAGTGGATACGAATATTAACTTTTTGAATCCTGGTAAGCGAAAAATCTTCCTAAAAACCGTAGGGGTAAACTTTCCTCACTAATTTCAAATTGTCATAACTCGGTCAATTTTTATTCGATTGAGCTGATCTTGGTTTTAATCGATAGGTATTGAGTTGATCTTTAAAATGAGACCAAAATCATGTCTGTATCTATCTTACTTTTGAAGTTACAGAACCAGTCCCGGTACTTTTGGGACACCCTACGTATGATATTTTTACTCTACACATATGCCCGAATACGCATCATAAGGCACCTATGTGCTTCCTAAGTTGCCAAGTATTAATTATTGTTAGATTATTGGTCTAAAACATTCAATACAACCAGTAAAAATTAACTGTCCCCTGCGAGATTCGAACCCCCGCTCGCACAAAAAGTGTCAGTCTCCCAGAGGCAGAACGGTAACGCAGCCATTTGAGCTATTTCGCTGCTCAGATATGCACGGAGAAAAAGAGAACACTTAAGTGATCTCGGACGCTGAGCGGGGCTTCACAAAAGACGTCCTTGAGATTTCAACGGTTCGGCCACTGGCGTGATAAGACACAACGGATCAACCGCATTACTCTGTGAGACATTGTTTACCTATGCTGTCATGTGTCACGAGGTTCATATCAACAGGCATTTGCGATCGCGGCAGTAAGCTCAGGCAATATTTCTGTATTCATGGATTAAATCCATCAATCGAGTTCTGATTTTGGCTCATATATCCGTAACGGGTCCTCCAGAGCAATTTTCCACCTTGTACGATGGTTATTATTTCTTTATATCTATGTTTAAAATTTGAGGTGGGATAATGGCGGCTTCTCAAGAGCAACGAGGTAGGCGATCTTTTGCACCAACGAACAGAAAACTGATGGCGAAAAATAACCAATCAGAACCTCCCAAAAAAAAGAATTTACCTAAAAACGGAACTTTGTGGTTCTGCGCAGATTTACCAGTCAGACACGACATCTTAAGGTGGAAAAAAACTCGCTGAAAGCGAATTTTAGAAATCAACACAACTTGACGTAGAGACATGATTGGCTAAAAAATACAACGGTTTTTGATACATCGGAAAATCAACCAAAAATCGGAGACTGGGCGAAACGCTCAAGGTCGCAGAGGTATAGGGAATCCCATTGTGAAAGCAACGGAACGATTGTAATATCATGGGGAACTCCGTTCCCATGACAATAAATGAAATTTTCTTAAAAAGGGGAGAGAGAGGAGGAGAGAAATGGTTTATTTTACCGTACTCTAACACGGTGTGAGATAAGTATGAGTATGATAATGAACAACATACTTAATGGTGGTGCATACGATATTATGATAACATTCATAATATTTTGGAAACCTTCACCCAAGAATATCACTGTGTCAAAAATCAAGTAGATTCACAGTACGATTTGTCGAACTTTTGCAGTAATACAAATTATTTTCTACCTCTCAAAACGCTTAAAAAAAATTGGAACTTTATTTAATTCTCAACTCTCTTAGAACAAGACGCACAGAAAATTCCTGAATTTCGGAAAAGGTAGGATAGATTTAGTGCCTTCCTAGTGAACTTGGCCGGAAAAAATTGTATGTTGCAGGAAAACATCGCAAAACTACAGTGTTACACAACCTAAAAGTTAACCGTTCTACTCACTGTAAAGTATTACTTGTTGTTGAAAACTTCAAGGTCGAAGGATTATTTGAGAGAATCCAGCTGGCAACATGTTGCTCTAATTGAATGTTCCATCCGTGCGAATACTAAGCAGCTTGCGTTGGCAGACTCAAAGGTCTCGAAGGGGCATTGAAATTTCGGATGTTCGCTTGGCCGCCAATTAACTCGAATTCGAGACGTAGTTGCAGAATGGTTGCTACAATGTCTAACATACTGCTGTATTCAGGGAGCTCCCGTATGACCCTTCAGACGACGCCAAATCCGCTATGATACAATATACATTTTCGGAGGGATTTGTGAAGATTTAACCTCCAATTGTATCGGGAATTTTTTCCGTAATTTAATACAAATGCTCTGACAATTTTGAGGAGAAATATTTATTACTATCCTGGAAAAGACATATTTTATTGAGAAAGATTTGGCTACGCACACATGTTTATACGGAGCTTTTCCTTAGCATGGTACCCCTACATACCTTCGAAGGCGAATTAGGGTGCTGCCTATATAAATTCATAGCCCAATCGATAGACATTATAGAAAATGGGGCTATCCTAGCGAAGTGGACGGGTTGTTACAAATGGACAAAGAGGAAAATAATGGACTTACTAAAAAATCTGCGCATTTTTTCAATATATTCAGCAAATTTAGGGGAAATTTCAATAGAAACTGTTATTTGGAATTCCTCCAAAAAAATTAAACAAGGAAAAAAGATCTGCAACGTCGCAATCTGAAATTTTTTACTTCAGGTATCGAAATGAAAGTCGGACAAGAGAATACGCTCTTTTGCAACGACATATATAATGAATGAACACTCTTGATTACTTACAGTTGCACAGTTGTCTTTAAAGCTTCTTGCACGGCTTACCTGTTGACAAAAATGAAGGTTCAGTTAAATATCTATAACAATATTGAGGGACACGTTCATTTATTTAATGCATGAGGCGTGACTTAAAATTGGGGATATTTTAGCGTGCGTTCTTCATTCATCAAGTACGTATGAATTGTGCTAACATGGTATCATCAGCATTAGATGTGAATGCTCATGTGAGTATACCGTCAAATGAAATCCTTACATAAAAGGTGGATAGCGATCTCAACTAATAGAAACTTTCAAGTTTATATTGTCACGAATCAATGCACTTCCTACGATTACACATTTTAAGGTCGGAGATCACCTCTTGCGCTGAGTAATATAAGATTAATTTTTTTCAGATTAAATGGTACATCGACTCCTGTTGATTGTTTATGCAATTAAGTTTCATAATCAAGCTGAGATACTCGTTGAGTTTAAAGAAATTCTTTTAGAACATTCATGCAGAATGAATTAAATCGTTCTTCTCCGTTAAGTATCTTCACAATCAACTCCCTGATGCTCAAAAATTGTAATATTCATTCTACCTGTGTCTAGAAATCTATCGGGGCAATTTTGATACGTTTTTTCCGGAAATTGTCAGGAAATAATTACTCGACAAGTTCGCTATGGTCAGATGTTCAAATAGTGACCCTGATTTGAGGGGTCCTTGCCATATTTCTTACGGCCTTCGTGAGCAAACTACTATTTCTTAAAAAACTGAGACGAAGAAATGGAATTTTAAACCAATATATGCACCGAAAAAATCAAGAAACAAAATTGTTCGAAGGTCTAAGGGTTTAACAGGCCAACATTTTTTGGTAAATCTTTAAAATTACCATTTCGTCATCGATTGCCTCCATCAACAAGAAAGCGGATTAAATGAAACGCACAACAGTATTTTATGCCATGACCACCCCAATTTAAAGTTTTTACTTCCAGTTCAGATAGCAAAACTGCGGGAGGAAAAACGTTTAAACTCGATTGGAGGGAAGGATATTTATGTAGTCTGTAATCTCTTCGCCCATAAGAATCAGGATTAAAGAGAGGCGAGTACATCGTAAGGAAAGATAACAGCTTTATCTGCTCCTTTTTACATGGCTCTGACATTTAATCTGTGCGTGAATACTTGTTTTTCCTCTTTTTTAAAAGACCGCACACATTCAGTAGACTTCCCGTGAATTTACAGAATTTGAGGTTGAGCACTCGTTTCTGAGCAAGACTCGTAAATAGGGCAGAGTAGTCTCGGTCCGAATAAAAGCAAAGAGTTTTTGTTTGCTAAATACGCCGAGAAACATCGTTGTCGAGTGGCCTTCAAAGCTGCATTGCGTCGGTCGACGGTTTCTCGCGACGAATATGCTGAAATTTATCGCTGCCTTGCTAAGTCCTGATCATCAAAATATCGAAATCAAAGGAAGGTTTTAGATCACATTATTCGAGTATATTTGTCCGTACTTTACAGAAAAATTCGAGGAAGCAACCATGGCGAGAAACATAGCTGCCCTCTTTACCTATTAGGAATTGAGAAGAGCAAGCAAACTAAAACGCCTTCAAATTTTGCATATGCAACCAGGAGATCCGCTGAGCAGGTATAGTTGCATCAGGCGTTTGCTATCTAGTATCTAGGGAGCATGGTTTCCGCTCCCATTCATGTCTTTGGAGATTTTTGGGCGCTACATTGACTCTAGCACACTTTGACGGTAAAACAACCAGACCACATATCTCGGTTTGCGACGTTGCAGACTTCTTGTCATACTTTATTTTTAAATGGAAAACTGATCGACATCAATTCTTGAAAACTCTCGTGATTTTTTCTCTCTCTGCATGCGAAGACAACTCCGTGAAAACTTCATGGAAAGATATTGATTGATCATTCTTCAAAATAATAAAATGAGAGTGGAGATTTTTAAACACTGCGAACGAAATACGTAGCCTGGTAAAGTCACCGTCGATATTTCCAATCCAAAATTTTAACAATAATGTATCCTGCACAGAAATTGAACCAACATGTTCATGTGAAAAAGAAAGAAAAAAATATTGGATACACAGATTTAGGACCCATTAAATATAGGGGCACGTTTCTTCGTTCGAGGGACGACGATGAACACTGAACACCTCGGGCCTTTTCTGTGCCTGTTAGCTTCAAAATTTGGGTCATTATTTTCGAGTTTTTCCTTCCGTGACCGGTTTGCTCAACGCTGTCCGAACCACCTTCCAATGCCACTAGCGGGAACGAATAAATCGCTCCTCTGTGACGTAACACTAACAACTTGAACATCGTTTTCCCCACTTCGTCACCGAATCGGAATAACCCCGACAACGCGGCGACTCCCCCTCGCGGCGTGGGTGCGAATGCCCAACGTCTAGCCCCTCGGAGGGAACACCAAGGGGCGGGGNGGGGGGGGGGGGGGGTTGGCGGGAGCAAAACTTTTTCATTCTTCAAGCATTCGTCGTAACCGTGCCCCGAGTTTTTAGTGAGGGAGGGGCTATAAATTCCCCCCGCCGCCGCGCCCGCGGGATCGGGCGCTGGGGGCTGAAGGCTGGGCGCCGGGGGGTGGATAGTTGAGGCAGACGGGTGGCGCCAAAATTCCGCGCGCGGGGGCTGGAGCGGAGAGTCGACAAATAACTCGCCCCCGAAACTCCGCTCCAGTTGGCCCCCGCGCTGTAGACAAATTGAGCCGGAAATACCGCGTGGGTATCATGCCGTTATGTTGCATGATTCTCGACGCCTGAGCGCGTCCTTCAATGTCCTTGAATTTTCTTTTCTGGGTTTTCAAGTCCTTGGATTTTGACATATTTATGTCGAAGGAAAATAGTGAAATCAGGCATTTTGTCAATTGCCTAGGCAGACAGTTAAATTTTGATGGTCCATGAAATTTTGTGAATTTACGTGTCCTAGAATGCCCTTGAATTTTTTTCCGGGTTTTCAAGTCCTTGGATTTCCTCGGATATTGACATATTTATGTCGAAGGCAAATTGAGAAATCAGGCATTTTGTCAAATGCCTAAGCAGACAGTTAAATTTCGATGGCGCATACATTTTTTTGTATTATTGGCGAAGAGCCCACGAGTTTTCAATATTTTTGGGGAAAGAATTCATCAAACCTACGAACTCTTCTTGTTTCTTCCTCTTTAATTGCTTCTCATATGTTTAAATGTTGAAATTCTAAAACCTCTGTATTTTATGACATGCTGAAAAGTTGAAGATAAGTGTCTGTCCAGGAGCTTAAAATATTTTAAAATACAATTGTGTGATACAAATTTTAACTGCGAATTTTTTCTGACAGGAGATTTTAATTATCGACATCAATTCTTGAAAACTTTTGTGATTTTTCCTCTCTCTGCGAAGAAAACTCCGTGAAAACTTCATGGAAAGATATTGATTGGCCATTCTTCAGAATAATAAAATAAGAGTGGAGATTTTTAAACACTGCGAACGAAAAATGCGAAAATTTGTCTAAAATTAGGAAAAGAACTAGAATTCCAATGTAAGATTGGATATTTGACTATTTGTCTACGCATTTGACAAAATGCCTGATTTTACTATATTTGCCTCCGACATATACACAAATGATGTAAGAATATCACATGGGTATCAAGCCTGTACGTTTCAGGGTTCTCGATACCTTGAAATGTCCTTGATTTTTCCCCTCTACTTTTAAAGTTGTAGAATCGTGACATGTATATGAATATGAAATGATACGAAAATATTGAGTTTGAGAAAAATGCCCGAACAATTTTTTTCCTTTGACAGTTTCAGAATTATTGTGCATTGAAGGAAGATTGAAATATTTCTATGGAAACAAACTAAATTAATTTACCAAATCATAAGTTATTCTCAGAGACCAATTGAAGCCACTATGATTTGCGTTCTTTCGGGGGCAGGCAGTTTGAATTTACTGATTCTAATTAAATTTATAAACATTAATTTCTCANTTTTTTGTCCAATAGTTTACGCCCACACGTAAAATAAACAACAGTGACTTGGTCCCAGCGTTATATTTTAGTCGGTATGTAAAATTATATTGACAATATGGAAATGAGAAATTGAGAGAGAAGGAGGTGTTGTTATGGTTGCTCTTTTTCTAAATGAAATGTTATTACTTTCTCCTTTTGAATCATCTTTTTAAATTGTCATTGGTGAATATTTGGTTTTATTTCTATCCTTAAAATATTGAATGTACAATATACCTTATTATATGTATAGATACTTTTTTATATTTTTTTTTATTTTTTCTTTACGAAATTATTACTTCATTTTGAAAACATGTATATTTTTAAAACGTGGCAAATATTTTCCAAGCGACATTAAACTCAATGAGCCGTAGTGGTGCCGACAGAAACTGCAAAAATGAATAAAAGAGGAATAAAAACCAAGAAGCCCGCAATCTTTATTTTTAACCCATTTGTATATCGATCTTTTAGAGTCAAATACGTCAAATTTTTAGCATTTCGTTGCGCGTACACAGTGGCGTAACGGACCTCCACTGGGCCCCCCTGCAAAATTTTTTCTGGGGTCCCCCATGTCGATAAAATTCAAAAATCATCCCCCTCCCACCCCTCTACTTCCCTCACCCCTTCCCGTTTTTTGGCCCGAGACATTTTAAATCACGGACTTGGACTTGGAATGCCCCTCCCCTCACCGTCCCGGATCCCGTACCCGATTAAATGGGGCCCCTGAAGGATCAAGGATCTAAAGGGTGGCGAGGGCCCAGCCCAGGCCCAAGGATCTATAGAAGGGCTCATGCAGGCCCAAGAATCGAAGGACCCCCAAAGGCCTTGTGGGCCCTTTAGATTCATGGGTCACCATAAGCCCGAAATACCTACGAAAAGTGACAAAAAAGAGAAAATTTTTAGTAATCACTGAGTGGACATTGGAAGGCAGGAGCCCTCCAGCAAAAAAAAGTTAGGAACAGTCCAAAAGAAGTAGGAATAACCCTGAGCTAACAATAAAAATCAGCGGAAAAAGCCCCATCTTGGTAAGTAAAGGCCCAAAGTTTGAAACCAAAGCTAAGCATCAAAGAGGGAGAGAAAAAAAAAATTCCGGCGGCCGAGGGCCCCCTAGGCGCTTTGGCCCCCCTGCATAGCAGGGTCTGCGGGGGCGCCCGTTACGCCACTGCTTGAAGGTACTTTAATTCTTACAGTGTCCATCCTGGAGAAAAATGTATGGCTTTATGAACCAATTAGTAGTTCATGTGAAACACAACTAAAACTGGTAAATGAACTAATGATTCTCGGTCTGTGAACCATATCAAGGTATATGTTCCACCACCTAGGTATATATCGACGGCGTAAGTCCGCAACCACGCGTCTCGTTTGCGGTGTTTGAAAATCTCCGCCTCTGTATTATTTTTTTAAAGGTGAACAAATTGACTTCATTCCTTGCAGTTTTTACATAATTTTCTTCGCACACAGAAGAAAAATCACGGCAGTTTTGAAGAATTGCCGTTGTCCAGTTTTCCGTTAAAAAAAATAAAGTATGACAGGAAGTCTTCATAGTCGCAAACCGAGACACGAGGTCTGGTTGTTTCACCGTCGAAGTGTGCTGGAGTCGATGTAGCGCCCAAAATTCTCCTGTGACATGAATGTGGAGCGGAAACCATGCTCCTTAGATAGTAACGCCTGAAGCAACTATACCTGCTCAGAGGATCTCCTGGTTGCATATGCGAAATTTGAAGGCGTTTTAGTTTGCTTGCTCTTCTCAATTCCTGAAGAGGGCAGCTATGTTTCTCGCCATGGTTGCTTTCTCGAATTTTTCTGTTGCGGACTAACACTATGCTATTATTATTTATTGCATTTACCTCCAGTAGTGGTATATGGACCACTAATAGGTTTATAATAAGCCATAGATTTTTGTAGTGCATGATGTTTGATTTTGATATCACTACAGTTTCGCACGGCTGTGAAATTTCCATGATTTTTAAAGAAAATCTGCAGGTAAAACGACTACACCAAGACTATTTTCCTGCTTGGCAGTTTGGCAAGAGCGCCTTTCATTTCTACGTCTCCTTGGCGGCCCCGTATTCATCGGATGGAGGATCGGAGGATACTTTTGCTCTCTAAGCTCGATTTGAGTCGCGTCCTCCTATATCGGTATGTTTATGAGTGGCGCTCCCTTATCCCACCCCCGGCTCTTAACCGACAGCCTTAAATCCTGCTTAACGAACTTTCATCCCGGCTGATTTAAGCGCCTTCTTTGTCAAACTGTCATTTCCAAAAAGGCGAGCGCCTCCCCAAGTCCCGACTGCTCGATCAACTTTATCGGCAATCCGCATGCTGATTTTCTTTCTTCATTTCTCATCCAGAGCGCGCTTTCCACTTAAAATGTTGGTCCGAGAAAATATATTTTATAGGCCCCGCTCTGCTGCCTTCCCTGAACCACAAGGACTGCACAGTCAGAAAATGAAAAAGAAATTTTGTGTTATTATGAAAGTAACAAACGAAATAACACAAGGGACGGGAGGGGCGGGTTTCAGTGGCGTGGCGTGAATGATCGATTATCGATATTTCCCCATTTGAATCCGTGGTAAAGAATCGATTATTAAGGTGTTCGCTGCGAACACCCTGTGTATCGATCCTTTTCCACTGGTTTAAATGGCATAACAATCGATAAATCGCAATTCACGCCACGCCACTGGCGGGTTGAGGTAACCAAATTTTTGTGTTAAAAATTTGTGACCTCGTTGAAAATTGGACGTTTTTCTGCCTCACGAAACGATGTGCATCAGACATGAGCCCTGAGACCCCTAAGGATCTGTGCATAACAGGGCTCACGCCATGCCATAACGCACATAGTTCCGTTTGGCAGAAATACGTCCGATTGGTCAATCCAATGTCCTGGTCACTCGCAAGTCGCGATCAAAGGGAAGAAAACAAGAGAACATAGTTTTGGCAAGACCGTTTCTTCGAGATCTGATGTTTCAGAGTAACCCACGGTTTGGGTCGATTTAACAAAAACTCGTATTGAGCAACCAAGTCCTTTGAATTGATCTGACACGAAGAAAAGTAACACAGAGTAACACCAAACACGGAAACTTTTAACTACGATGTGTAGTTACAGTAACTGTATAAAGTACAGTAGTGTACTGAAAGTAGACAAAGTTTACTGTATTTTGGTATCGGTGCATATCATGATGGTAGAATTATCCGGTGAGCTAACTTTTTTTGACAATGCTAAAGGCTTTTTGTATCGGAAAAGGAAATAATTGAGTCAGTAGCGAGGCGAGAATGATCCATTATCCATATTTCCCCATTTGTGGCTATGGCAAAGAATCGCTTTGAAAAATGGTATGCTGTTTTAGCACCTAGGATGTCAAAAATGTGTCTGGTGGTCTTAAGATGCTGCCTTGATTGCCCACGCAGTTGTATTTACATTCACAGGATGTGAAGTTAACTGCGGGGACAGTAAAGGCAGCATCTTGGGATTACCAGACTTATTTTTGACATCCTATATGCTATAACAGCATGTTATTTTTTTCAGTGAAATTATTAAGGTGTTCGTCACGAACATTCTGTTTCTTGATCCTTTTCCATAGGTTTAAATGGCAGATCAATCGATTTATCGTGAAATCGGTTGCTTCCAATTGTTAATTTGGCCTACGTTAATCAGAGGGTTTTCACGAGTGGGGAGTTTGAATTTTTAACGTAAACATTAACCTTTAATTTCCCGCACGTATGAGTTTATATTGAAGTTTTGGATGCGTTTAACGTGTTTTACGTGACATTTTATCGAGATATCATGTCCAACAGTGCTGCATTTTTCACTCTTTCCAATGGTCTACGGACACCTTGCAACCTAGGTCTCAAGTCTTGATGCAATTATTCGTACTTCATGGTTGTTTGTGTTGCATACCAAAAAATTGAAGGCGCTCCGTTTTTGTTTCCGCTCATGATTATAGCGATGGATACACTCTGCAGCGTTGATACAACGCCTTGAGAGAAATATTCACACACTACATCTTTGTCCCCCTCACGAAAGAACTTGACTAAATTTCATTGTTGCTGGATTTTCCCTCGCAAATTGTATTTTTACCAGGAGAATCTTAGGCCTTCATGAAAATTTCACCGATTTATCTGCCGATCTCATGCAAAAATCAGAAGAATTTTTCACAACGATTGCACAGGTATGTATCCTTGTAAAAGAATTGAATTGTTTAAGTCAGTTATGCAGTCTTGGAATGTAGATATGCATTTCATTTTGCAAAAAGGAGCCAGGATTATAGCAATGTTGCTAAGTTTGTGCGACTTCACCCATTGCCGCATAAGGATTTATATGCTGAAAAAATATGAAATTCACATGGTAATTTTCGTCCTAGATTTACAGTTTTTAGCGAGTAAAATAAAAACCGTTTAGAGATAATCAGGTGTTCCTTCCAAGACAAAAGGAGCTGCACAATCTTAGCAATATTGTAGTACTCCTGGTTCCTTTTTGCAAAATGAAATCCATATCGACGGTGAAACTACCAAACCACGTATCTCGTTTGCGGTCTTTAAAAATCTACGCTCACATTTTATTTTTTTTGAGGCAGACCAAATCAATATCATTCCTTGAAATTTTCACAGAATTTTCTCCGCACGAAGAGGAAAAATCACAGAAATTTTCAAGACTGGGTATTAAGTAGTTTTTCATTTAAAAAATAAAGTATGACAGGAAGTCTGCGACGTCGCAAACCGAGATACGTGGTTTGGTAGTTTCACCATCGATATGTTCCTTCGTCCGAACAACAACGATATGTGTCCGTTCTGCACACGCAAAAATTGAAGACGCTCCAATTCCCTCCGCTCACGAATAGCAAAGGGCACTTTACAACTCATTCCATTTAAATTTTGTTCAAGTTGACGCGTGCAGCATTAGACAGAACTGTCATACGTTTGAGTCGAACAAGGCAGAGAGTTGAGGACGGATCACAGTTGATAAAATACAAAGAGGACTGATGCGGGATTAGCCAGTAGAATATGAGGGAAGCTAAACTTGTGTGACAAGATTAAGGGCCTCGAAACACGAGCTCGACGGCACGGATTATTCAGCATTGTTTGGAGATATTTCGCTCAAATGCCAAGTGCAGGCCACCGGCAAAAATCCTCGTCTTCTGCCCGGCAGCCACTTAGTGACACCCCTTCCCCCCGACTCCATTCCAACAGGGGTGTCAAGTTGCCTACTATGGAATCGGAGAGAGCCGGCAGTTCTCTTTTGTTATTGTTTTTTTTTTTTTTTTTTTTTTTTTTTTTTTTTTTGTTTATTTGCCACCAAAAGGTTTAAATACAGAATAAAATTACATCAAATCGAAAAAAAGATAGCACAAAAGAAAACAGTAAAATTATACAAGAGGTATGTTATAACTAGGTAACAATAGACTGTCTATACACTTTTGGACGACTGCCGGAAATCGCCGTTTGGCATGTCATCAGCAGGATTGGTAATTCTCTGAAGTGCTGAGTGAAAATGCCGTGTGAACCTTCGAATTTTCCCAAGTCTCCCCAATAAAAGGTGTTGTTCTTTGTAGGATGGCTATGAATATTTTTACTTAAAATTTTAAGACTCTGTAGTTCAAATTGCTGATAATATTTTCTGTGAAATTCAAAAAAAGTCTACCAGTTTCAAATGACAGGAGATTTGACAACGTTTGAGGGCTCATACGGCGTTCTTCCTTAGCATGGTCGTCCATACTGTGAGCAGCATTGGGAGTCTACAAGTCCGTAAAACCTAGAAAACTCGAAATAGAAATTTCTTCCAGGCTTAGGGAAATCAGGGAAAAGTCAACGCTAGTAACAGAATCGTGCTTTGATGATTCCAGATTATAAATGAGCAATTAATTTCAAGATCTGAATCGGCATTATTCAGTTCAAATGCAATAAATAACCACTATTTTTGGCTCATCCACAAATACACCCACCTGCATAGGCAAACTAATGACTCATAAGATGTTTCTAACGTAAACCAGGAATAGAAGTCGCTAATTTCAGAATATAGATAAATGTACACTACAGCAGCCCGAGAACATAGGTATAAAAAAGGACTGAAAAAGGCGAAGACGAGGCTGAAAAATATTAATTGATTGTAAATTATTGCGTTTTTCAGCCTCGTCCCCTCTTTGTCCTGCCCCATGTTACATGTAGTTGCAGAATGTGGTCAATTTACGATTCACCAAATACACTTCATTTTACAATTGGGAACTACAAATTCTGGTTAATCTGTAAAAACAGCTAAGTAGACAGGGGAACTAATAGCACATACGTCGTTTCTAACATCACTGGAAAAAAAGTAGCTGAGATCTAGAGTCCGGACTCTTAATAACATTGACAAGAAAAATACTTTTGATTCATGCGGATTTTTCCTTGAATCGAAAAGCGAGGCCTCTTGATTTAAGCGGATTCCCTTTTTGATCCAAGCAAAAGTTTGATTTGAATCAAGAGTATTTTTTCTTGTCAATGTTTTGAAGAGTCTGGACTCTACCTCCAAGCGACTTTTTTTCCAGTGTTGAGTCAGAAATTGTAATTCCTAATTGCAAAATGCATTCCAATTCAATAATCTTTCCATCGCAAAAATTCACCTCTTGTGGTCTTTAACTCGACTTTTTTTCCGATTCGAACCATCAGTCTACGTGTCATGTTAAAAAAAAAAAAAAAAATTAGGATGGTTAATGACTTTAAAATGACGTCAGGGACGGGACAAGCGGGCGTCGCGACGTCTCGACACGATGATTGGGCGCCGATGTGCAAAAGTAGGAAAATGATAAAGCTCCTAATCGCCGCGACGCCTTTTGACGAGCTCTCGACAGTAAATGCCTTCGTCTCACCACCCCCGTTACCCCCCTTCCCAACTTCGCGGTCTCTCTCATGCCTCTCCACAACTCGATTACCCCCCCCCCTTTCCTCTCCACTGCTCCAATCGGGTTTGTCGTGGTCCCATCTTCGACGTAAATAACGTCGGACCTTCGCTATTTACGCTCGAGGCAAAAAAACCGCCTATTCTGCCGTGCTAAGGAAAGACGCCGTAAGAACCCTCAGGCGATGCCAAGTTTCCTTCGATAAAAACCCAATTTACTAGGAAAATTGCGAATACTATTTTCCAAAAATTTCAGACAATTGGGTACGCAATTTTATCTAAAATATCTGAAAATTTCAAGGAAAAATATGCATGAATGTTGTCAAAAATACATGTTTTTTCAAGGGAAATTTGGCAACTCTCGAATGCTTATACGGCGTTCTTCCATAGAACGGTAGTGTAGATGACTTTAGCTGCTTTTACCCGATTTTTGACCCCCACCCCTTTGTCAGGAGCCTGTTAGGCGCCTCCAGCTGCACTTTGAATAAAACGTCAGGTTTATAGCTACTCCTATCCTCCAATTTGGGGGAAAATGAAGAGTTTAAGAGGAAACATGGAAATAGATCACAGCACTCGGCAATCTGGAGGAGCCATGAAGAAAAAAAATTTAAAAAAAGTCCTGTCGTCTCGACATTGTGGGCATATTTTACGACAGGAGCGCACAAAGATCCTTTTCAACCACAATTTTCTTCTGGATATTACCTTATTTCCTGCTTCGTCGTTCATTTAGAAACAAGTTACGTCCAATGTTTCTCCTAGAAGTTTCTTATAGCCTGTTTTACCCTCAAGGAATTCAATGCCTGGCTGAAACGGTCGGAAAAATAATGCTAGAAAACACAAAAAGAAGAAAAATCAGAGGTCATTTTCAAAGCGTAAGCACATATGTAACCTACAATACTTTTATTTTTTTGCAGGTTTAATGACTTATACCCCTTCTTAGGGGTCTACAGCCAACTATAGACAGTATTTGTATTGTCAGTAGACATCATGGATCCTATGGCACATCCATGCTCCGGCTTTCAAATTTTCAGGGATTAAGGTTGAGTAAAATCTTCATCTGTAGATCCAATAGTCAGTTCCGTGAAAATTTGTCGCCACCACCAGGATTCAAACCCGCGGCCTATTAGGTCTAGAGTCAGACGCGCGCTGACTGCTAGGCCAACCTGGCCGGTCTCATAATACAATATTGGAATATCAGCAATTTTTCAATTTTTCCCCGTTTATTTAGCTAATCAGAATGCAGAAAATTCGAGTCGTAGAAGTTTAGAATGGTTCACAAAAAGAAAAAAAAGCGAATAAGGTTCTTAATCATCGCGTGACCTCAGGAAAACGACGCGACGGCACCATCGAGCAACTATTTAACCTCCGGAGCAAACATCTCGCTGGAGCTGAGGCGATTGCAAATTGGGGATTACGAATAGCCACAACAATATGTTGCAAGCTCCGCTCGTGCTCGGGCAAAGCTCTGCTCTCTCTTTGAGTTCTTTTGAGCCTTTTATTTGCATGCAACCTTTTAAAAACAAAGATTTCCATTACTCTTCGGAATTGATACGCCGCAGAGGACAATAGCACTGCCACGTTTAGGAAGATCGTCGTATGGACATCCGGATGTTGCCGATTCTCCCATGAAAAAAATGGGAATTTACTGGAAAACTTGTGGAATTTTCCCTTTCAATTTTTCAGAGAATTGTGTTTTTAATATAATCTAGTAAATCTGAAAATCTCATAGAGATATACTCAAAACTTTCGTCGGAAATAAATATTTTATGAGGAGAGATTTGACAACATTTAAATGCTCATGCGGGGTTTTGGCGTTAGCATGGGAGAGCACCGTTGGACCCGGGGCGCAAACGTGTCGGGAATACGAAGGCAACGGCAGACGAGCACAAAGTCTATTAAATTCATTCTGGAGCCGTATCCGAGCTCGTATCATTACGGTTATGAGTGCTGCGGGTTGCAGCCGCGGTGGAATGAAGGCGTCGCTGTGCGTGTTGCCGTCAAGCCGGAATGCAGGCGTCGCGCGGAGCAATGAAGAGGCCGCTCTCCACTCGTTCGCGGAAGCGGCAGGAATGCTCAGAGGGTTAATGTTTCATGAAACCGCGCCGCGCCGGCACTCTGAAACATTTGAGCCGCTTATTATTTTTTCCCTCATTTATTAAAGTTATTGTTTTCTGAATCCCTGGCTCTGGAACCCACGCGCCTCGCTTTTAATATTTAAATAAGGTGTTGGAGTTGGGAGACTAGACTTCCTAGCAACTTTCCGCGTTATACTTTCCATCGCAATTTCTCCATGACGAGTAGGCCAAACTAAACGAGCGTACTATTTAGAGACCTTGATAAATTATACCAGTTTTAAATTGAATTGTAAAAGTCTTCGCAAGCCATCCCAAAGGAAATGTGCGGAAAACGACCTGAAAATCACTAGTTCTTTGTACCTTTACCTCTGAGTTTTGGTATTTTTGACGTCAGTCTCCTCTCAGAATAGTGTATAGCCCTTTTGTATCATTCCAGTAATTACAATATTCGAGTCTCATGTTCAGCATTTTCGCCCTCTCTCTGTCCCCCCCCCTCCTTTCCCGTGCGTTCATGCCACCGTGCACCAATTGCATAGTGCATACTATGTTTGATTAGGAAATACTCTTGCCCCTCACTGGAAAAAAAACACACCTTGGATCTAGAGTCCAGACTCTTGAAAACATTGACAAGAAAAAATACTCATGATTCAATCAGATTTATGCTTGAATCAAAACGAAATCCGCTTAAATTAAGAGGCTTGGTTCTTGATTTAAGCTAGATTCTGATTGAATCAAGAGTACTTTTTCTTGTCGTTGTTTTTAAGAGTCTGGACTCTAGATCCAAGGTGTTTTTTTTCCAGTGCCCTGACCAATTAGCGCAATCCAACCTTCCCGAGGGTATCGCCTCTCAGGCTTTATGCACTGCGCGTTGCACTTATGATTTTAGGGTTTGGAGTGAGATTTCATGAAAAATTTCCAACTTGCAAACCGTTCACCGAACACGTCAAAAAAAGGTCCGATATTGATAGGAAGCCTTGCATTTAACTTGTTGCGCATCTAGCTAATCGCGTCATAACCGACATGAAAGATGCATCGAAAGGAAAATCGTGTCGCGTCGGATATCGGACGATGACCAGTGGCGAAGCCAAAATGATCGATTATCGATATGTCCCCCTTTTAAGCTAGGGTAAAAAATCGATCTTTAAGGTGTTGGTTGCGAACACCCGGTTTATCGATTTTTTTCTATAGGTTTAAATGGCAGCTAAATCGATATATCGCGCGGATGAATCTTGGATGTCCTTCCGGCTCGCGGATTCGTGGAGCAGATGTCACCTGTCCGATTAATCCGGGCGCTACCGGCGGCGCGTCCGGACAAGCGAGCCCAAACACCGCGATAAATTGAATCCGAATCGCCCCTCCCCCTCGGCCACCACCCGCGTTTGCGTTGGAGCCAACGAAGACTCATCGACGGAGCTTAGTTGTAAATTATCACTATCGCCGATTCCCGATTCCGCCCTCGGCGGGCCCAGATTTACTCCCTCCCCTAATTTGTGTCGCCCCCTCGCGCAGTTTGTCAATTGATCCGATTCCGAGCCAATAAAATATGAATGCCGTGTTGCTCTTGGTCCGGTCGGCTCTTGCGAACTTTCGTTCGAGCCTAGATCGGGGCAGTTTCCGGGCCTCAAAGTGTACATATGCACTGAAAACAAAGATTGGTAGAATTTACCATTCCTTTACGCTGTATTTCACACAGCGTGAATTCAAAGTAAATTCTGCCAGAGGAATGGTTACCTGTACCAGTATATAGTAACGTTTACCTATCTTCTGGCAGAATTGACTCTGAATTGACGCTATGTGAAATACAGCGTGAAGGAATGGTAAATTCTGCCAATCTTTTTTTTTTTTTCAGTGTACGTGTGCATATCGCCACCTTCAGGCTAAAGTATCACAAGCGCCATATGACGTTTCAAAATTTCCGCCGCAATTTTCTCTTTGTATGAGGAAATTGTTCAACAAAGGTGTCCGAAAATTTCACTGAATTCTTGTTGTGCTGCCGATAAAATGTCATTGAATTTTCTTTGTGCTACCGACAAAATGCAGTGAAATTTTCAAACAGATTCAACCTACGATTTCTCTGTAAAAAAATAGAATGGCAATGGAGATTTTGAAACGTCGCAAGACGCTTGTGATACTGTGGCCGGAAGATGACAAATTGTGCATATTGATGGCATAGTGCCACGTGGGGACGCGTTGACGCAGTGATTACACTGAAAGAAAAAAATTATTAGAATTTACCATTCCTTCATGTTGCATTTCACACAGCGTGAATTCAAAGTCGATTCTGCCAGAGGAACCTGTACCAGTATTATAGTAACGTTTACCTTTCTTCTAGCAGAATTGACCCTGAATTGACGCTTTGTGAAATACAGCGTGAAGGAATGGTAAATTCTACCGATCTTTTTTTCAGTGAGTGCTTTGAGCCATACTTTGTGTAGTGGCCCATTAAACGTCTTCAAATGTTTTTGGATACTGCACTTTATTCACATTCATACTTTTGTCTCATTAGAAGAAAGAAAATTTGAGGGTGAGAAACGAAAAAATTGGAGGTTTTCTGCATTTCACTCCTAATTTTCCTCGTGGTGACGGAAGGCGTGGACCGCGTTTCATTCCTCATTAACCTGTCTGCATAGTCGTATGACCCCGATAGTAGGCACTCAGTTTCAGTGTCGCAATTTGGACAAAGTACTTGTCGCGGTTTTACTGCTGTCCGGGACTTTATGACCCCGGGAAGTTGCCGAGATCACCGGTCTCAGCCTCGGAGTAAATTGCTGAAAATACTATTCCAGTTGGCTATCACACAAGCTGGCAACACTGTTGTCAGGCATGGTTGCAAGATTGCGCTGGAAAATCATATTTTTGCTCGATGTAACTTCCGTGCTCTGACGGGTACAAAGTCAGTAATGTTGGCATTATCCCGATGCTGTCGGAAAAATATATACAATGTAGATTTTTCTCATTTTCGTTCCAAACTCTTTGTAAAGACGTCAATAGTTAGTTAGTTAGTTAGTTAGTTAGTTAGTTAGTTAGTTAGTTAGTTAGTTAGTTAGTTAGTTAGTTAGTTAGTTAGTTAGTTAGTTAGTTAGTTAGTTAGTTAGTTAGTTAGTATAATTTTAAGACATTCAGCGCCTCAGGCTATAAACGTCTTTACAGATAATTTTGGAAATGGGAGAATAAACGAAAATTTAGATTTTTAAATTAAGAGAGGTGAAGAGTTTTAGAATTTTGGCGGTAATATTGGGTTCGTCGCATGTAAGTGGGTTTGTTAGCCTGTGACGCTGAAAGTCTTTAAATATACCAACTACCTAACTAACTTGGTTAACGTATCCATGGTGAAAGTTGAAGAGTGCGTATCTCCGATAGCGACGATGTAAATTTCCGCTCAAGTTTCATACTTTTCAAAGAAGACAACCAATTTTACTCGAAACTTTTTGTGAATTTCCACCACTCATGCTCCCCAAAAATTCCATGGAGTTATTTTGGCTGGTTTTTGCTTTGAAAAAAATAATACATAGGTGGAGATTTTGCAATATTGTGATGTAGGTCTCGTTTTTTGACTTCAGCCATCGATATGTTCATCCATATTGGGCTCTCCGTGAATAAAAACCAAGTTTTTGCATTTAAACAGATAAATGGCGGTGGAAATTTTTAAACGTCACATGGCGCTTGTGATACTTTGGCCGGAAAGTGACGATATGCACTTTCCATCGCACGATATGCGACTTCATAACATGACAGCAACATGACAACCTTACATGTAGGGCGATTCGCCCACGACACATTTTGGATGAAACGGCCCCAATTTGATGGGGAAATCGATGTTACATCGTGGGTTGTTCGGTAATTCGAGGGGGAAAGAGCGTCGTACTATTGCATCTTGTAGGTGACTTCCGTCCCACCAGGAAAATAAAGTAAAAAGAGAGCTGGAATAATTTACTTTTATTAGAAGTTATCGAATTTATATTATTTAAGACATACATTCCGCTGGAAAAATAGATTTATTCCAACTGTCTTTTGGAACTGATGGGGGGGGGCGCTTCCCTGGCTTTTGTGCAAAAAACGTAAGGGTCTGAATAATGGCGCAAGAGTATGACCTCAAATGCGTTTATTTTTGCATGCCATTGTGGGAACCGCTTATAATCTGAATTTTCCCACCGGAAATGGTCACGTCCGTCATCATGCGTCACCTAACTGGATGCATTTAAATTAAAAGGAACTATATGCATTATGACATGAGCCCTGTCGTGCATGTATTCTTATGGATCTCGCGGCTCATTTCAGAGGATATAGTTCCTTTTAATTTAAACAAGTCCAAATATTCAGCACATGTTCCCACACATTTGTAACTTCTCGTCGAGGAACGATCAGCGGTTCCGGAGCGTGGCCACGCCGCGGAAAAGCGTGGTTTCCTTGGGGTCCTTTCGTGCTAAAGTAAAACGTCGTATGGGCCAACGGACGTTGCCACATTTCTTCAGATAAAATGACTGAACTTTCTAGGATTGATACTTTTCCCAAGTCTTAAAGAGTTTTGCTTGCAATAAAAATACATTCCACAGCTTCTGAAAATTTTAAGAGGAAATGTTCAGAATTTTCCTGATAAATCGGGAGAAAATAAGAGAAATGGGTTAAGTCCCAACTTGGAAATTTCAAATTAATCGTAGTAGCACCCCAATAGATTAGATTACTAACCCAATTGTTGCACTGAAGAAGAAAATATGGTAGCTTTTACCATACTCTGGCACAATGATACGAGTATCGTAAAGAACACCAGACTCTATAGTAGCATTTATCATATTATGGTAAGTAGCACCAGAGTTCTGGAGAATACCACCATAGTTCTGGCTATTTTAACTAAATAGTATCACTGTGTAAATAATCAAGTAGACTCATAGTAAATGTTACCATACTTTTTTTCAGTGTGGACACTACCAAAATTAATTGGAAATGCCCATTTCATCCAACAAATTGGGATAGTATCTACCACTAACTCACTAACATATTGTATCAAACTCAATTTAGCATTCATACGTTTTGTAGTTGTCTATTTCTCTTATAATAATAAAAAAAAAACCTACCACAATCCTAGAGGATAATCCCAAACACTTTTTTCCCGCGATGGATATTTTATCGATGGTAAATTTGTCAACATTCCAATATTTATTCGGCGTTTTTCCTTGGTACCGCAGAGTGAGTCAAGATGGTTTATTGTCTCCCCACGATTCGGATTATCGCCGCGTGATCTGAAGACCGCGTGACGTACGCAGCGGTAGTCGATACGGATCCTCGAAACTGAGAAGCGAGAATCAGTGATAAACTGGAAAAATCCACTCGAAGCTACCGCGAAACCTTCCGAAAAATTGGCACGCAGATCACAATTCACCGACGAGAATAATCTCAGAACTGTATTTACCCTGTTGCCGTTTTCGGTAAATATTTCATAATTAAAAATCTGCGTGTCGAGATAAATCCACGCTAAATACATTAATGAACTCTTAAGTGCCACGAGGGATCCGCCATCTTGTATTTACTTTCAATGCTCAACTGACGACAGCAGTTCTCCTGTCGCACTCTAAAAGTGCATAAAGTTATTTGCTGATGTTATTCAAATGAACCTAGTAGACGAAAGTCATCTATATTGAGAGTTCTGAGGGAAAATCTGAGTGCAATACCTTAGGACTGATATAATATTAGATCTGAACATTTACGAAACTGACCACAAGACAAGAATGTAAAACATGTGCATAGGCGGTTCCACGGGGGTGCCAGTGGGTGCCGGGCACCCCCAAGCAAAAATTAAGTGCGGTTATCGGAACTGCGAAATTATTGCTTTTAAAGATTCTGTATTCGCTCACACTGAGAAAAAATCCCAGCAATTAATTGAAAATGTTTTAAACAGAATTAATATTGATAGCCGTGGTTTACGAAGATTCTACTGTTTTTTCATGGTAAGACTGTAGTTTTGATGGAAATTTTTGGAAGTTTTCTACATTGAATTTATTGGTATTTAAATAGAAAGGAAGGAGAGAAAAAGAGAAAGGAGGGTAGGAAAGGGATAGAACTTGAGGGCTGAAACTTAGGCCTCAGCTCCTAAGCGACCGTCCCCTTCGGAGATGGTCTCCGACATTTTCCACCTCTGGACACCCCCGAGCATGAAGGTCTAGAACCGCCTATGCGTGGTACATGTTTTTCCATCAAAATTTCACGTAAACACAGTTTGTGCAACGAAAGATATTGAAGAGAACTCCTGACCAGAGATGGACGAAAATTATTCGGAAATTATTTGGTCTTTCAACGACGTCGATCAATCGTCTCAATTAGACGAGCAATTGACAATTGATCTGTCTCATCAGATTAAGAATTCTGAGGATTGAGCATCTAGCCAAGCTATCTAATACTCGAAGCATAAATTCAAATATTCCACTCACAAAACAAACCGTAATCTAACTGAGTTAAATCGCACAGCATAGAAGTTACACCGTAAAAGTCTCTGCAATATGAAAACATGGCAACCCCAATCGAAGCACTTTAGCTCAGCTGTTGATCCTCGTACTTTTTTAAACAACACTGGACAGAGATGAGACAGTGCTTTATTAAGGAGTCTGCCAAAACCATTGCAGTGTGCGATTTGATTCACGTAGACTCTAGTTCACTGGAAAAAAAGCACATTGGATCTAGAGTCCAGACTCTTAAAAACATCGACAAGAAAAAATGCTCTTGATTAAATCAGATTTAGGCTTAAATCAAGAACCAAGCCTCTTAATTTGAGCGGATTTCCTTTTGATTGAAGCTTAAATCTGATTGAATCAAGAGTCCTTTCTCTTGTCAATGTTTTCAAGAGTCTGGACTCTAGATCCAATGTGTTTTTTTTCCAGTGTTTTCTTTGTCGGCTCGAAATTCAAATTTCTCGTAATCAGTGCTAAAGAAAGCCGTTAATATCTTGGTGAGGAGGCGATTTCGGGATTTTCGTCGCGTGAATCGTATCCTACGAGAAATTTTGAAGAGGAGACATATACCAGAATGTCAACTTGTTCGTTGGGCTATTATTGTGATGGCGCTCACTTGCGACTGTGTTCCCCACGTGAAATTGAAACATGACAACGCAACGCTAGTGAAGCCAATTGAGCACAAACATGACGGCTGCTCGCCTAGTGCACCATGAAAGGATTCCGAAAAGAAGTTGGTTGAGGGGGGAGGGGGCGAATCAGATTTTACCCCACTCGCGAGATAACAACCCAGCCACTCTGTTCTTAAACGCATATTCCAATTTTTCCATCTATTTCCCTTTTTTTACCGACTGCTAAATTGAGTCCGTGTGTTCGAGCTCAGCTCTGAAATTGATTTTCGATGTATGCTGTTGTTGTTCCCGTCCGTAAAACAGATACCCCTCGCGCCCTCCCCTCGTTTCCCGAGGCTTTTCCTTCGGCAAACCACCCTCTTTACCGGCCGATCTTCAGCCGCTGCTTATCAAAGCTTTAAGTCAAACGCCGCTTTCGTCGATCATTCGGACGCATGCATTTGAATAGAAAGGGACTTTATCCATTGTGACGTGAGCCCTGTTGTGCATGGATTATCATGAATTTTAGGGCTTATGTCAAAATCGATATAGTTCCTTTCCATTTAAATACGTCAGTTCAAAAATTATGCCGATGCACTTTGTCCTTTTTGCATAACAACATTGCTCGCAGTCTTGCGATGGGGAACGCGCCGTTTCAGTACATTGAATTTACGAGTTTGAATATACGAAATCTTGGATGTAGTGTACAATTTAACGGAGAAACCTTTAGGCTACATGAAAAACTGGGGATAATGCCTAACTTGAAGTCACGATAAGGAAAATCCCCGTATGAACACTCGAGAGTCGTCAAATCACTCCCGATGAAAAGTTTATTTTAAGAGAAGTTATGAGTATTTTTTCTACAAATTTTTCAAGCATTAAATGAATTTAATAGTTTTAATAATATTACTCTGAAATTAATCATATATTTAAATAATAAAATTAATCGAATAATTAGATAAGTATGCGGTTCATAAAAAAATTAAATCTGCTGGCAAAAATAATACTTATAAACCACGAAGGTTTAGTACGTAAAAAAATGAAAACTGTTATGAACGTGATAAAGATTCCAACAAGGATTCTATTTAAATATTATTTAAATGTTTTTAATGTAAGTATTTTCTATTAAAGTGTGAATAAAATTCTCTGATAAATTGAAAGAAAAGTATTCACAAGTTTTCTGAATATTCGTTTTTCATCACAGGGAATTTGGGAACATCTAAGCTTATACGGCGGTGATCTTCAGCACGGCAGAATTGAACTTCTTAAATTCCTCCTTATTTTCAATAATCAACTCGCTGAGTAAGCCATCCCATAGCATGACACAACCCAAAGAGGATTCAATTATTTCTGCACTATCGTGAATGAGCGCTCAGTCTGGCGAACGGACAACGAGGCGTTCAAGCAACTATTCGCGCTCCCAGGAGTCGGGGTTGCATAACCACCTGCGTGAAGGCGATTCAAACGCATCGGAACCGAAGCGGTAGGGGCAACAGCGGACAGCAGGACTTTTGATCGACAGGATGGGGAGTCCACGTCATCCCGGTCAGTTAATTGAACACGGAGACAGTGTTCATCCTTGACCATCGGCTTAGCAAGGGGAGGTTAATTTAAACGTAGCCGATTCCGCAGCATTAGCTCAGAAAATCTGTGACGGCATTATTAAGTGGATAGAGCTACGCGAACGAGACTTATAGACCGCTTTAACGAGACGCGGTGTCTAACTACATCACAGATTGCCTAATCTCTTTTTGTGTTCTATTTTTTTTAAGAAAACCGACACCGAAAAAAAAACCGATGCTGATTCAACACTCTGGATGTAGAAAAGTGTGTAACAGCGCACAAAACACTGGGGAAAAAACACATTGGATCTAGAGTCCAGACTCTTGAAAACACTGACAAGAAAAAATACTCTTGATTTAATCAGATTTAAGCTTAAATCAAAAGGAAATCAGCTCAAATTAAGAGGCTTGGTTCTTAATTTAAGCTTAAATCTGATTGAATTAAGAGTATTTTTTCTTGTCGATGTTTTTAAGAGTCTCGACTCTAGATCCAATGTGTTCTTTTTCCAGTGAAAGCTGGATTAACCGCTAGCAGTTATTTTAGCAACGTCAAGATGTAAAACGAAGTTCTGTGGCGGTTTATTCAGCGTTTTGTGAGTTCTCGCACACTGTTTTACATATAGAATGTTAAATCAGCATCCCTTCTTTTTCGGTGTAGCATGCTGAATCCACATGAAAGAAATGTGTGACGACCTTAATGTTTGTCTCAACTACTTCTATTGTTAATGTAAAATCCTCAAGATATGAAATCAGTAGCAGTGGTAACTGGTCGAGGTAAACATTTTAAGGCCGTTGCACATCATTTTAACAACCAGGATATCAATTCAGCACCATGAATTCACGTAATGAATCAATATTGAGCTTGTTGATCCAACAAGAAAGTTTGCTCGGTAAGGCCTAATGTATTCTGAGAATGGTCAAAATATTTGAAATGGGCCTGTTGCAAACTTTTGCTAGAGCAGAATGAAGAGTTGTTTCCTATAGATAATGCCTCAAAAATCACGATGAGCGCATCGGCAAAGTCTGAAATGCACTCATAACTTCACAATCTGCGTAAAAAATTTGCGTTATTTTGAGCTTCCCGCTTCGAAAACGATACTACTGCACAGGTGAACATTTTGTTAGAGGAGTCGCTCCATCGTCGGCAATATTCATCATGGCCGACGCTTGCGCAGTTCCTCGCGTAATTCGAGGAGAGTTCAAGGTCAATTAAGGCGAGCGAGGAAAATATGAACGTAAACACGCCGATTGTTATATGGTTTAATCCTGTTCAAGTGTTATCTCGTCCCATCACACGTGTTTTGGCGGACTGGCGTCGGCCATGATGAGTATTGTCGCCAATGGAACGACTCCTCTAACATAATGTTCACCTGTACCGTAGTATCGTTTTCGAAGCGGGAAGCTCAAAAAACCGCAAATTTCTTACGCAGATTGTGAAGTTATGAGTGCATTTCAGACTTTGCCGATGCGCTCATCGTGATTTTTGAGGCATTATCTGTAGGAAACAACTCTTAGTTTTGCTCTAGCAAAAGTTTGCAACAGGCCCATTTTGATAAGTTGGTGCATTTTGATGGGAAAATTGAACTGTCAAACTGTAAATCAGTTGGAATCATTTGAGCAGATAGAGATTTATCAGAGATATCATAGATCATGGAGCAGAAAGATAGAGATTAATCAGAGATCATTAGAGAAGATATACATTTTTCAGGGATCATTGATCATATAGCGATATACCGATCAGTTGGAGATCATATCAGTTTCCCACAGCCAAAAAGTCCCTAACTCACTTTTTTAGAAAAATCGAGTTAATGGAGTTTTCTAAATATCCATTAATGGCTTCGTGTTTTCGGAAAATTTGGTAGCCCTATTTTATGCTGGTCATGAGAAACGAAGTTTTAAAAATGCGATTTACACTGAAATGAATGAAACTAACGCTCGATCGGTTTTCGCCTGCTGTCTCGAGACGACTAAAATGGAATTAGGTACCTATTGGCGCTGGGGTTCTGATATAAATGATAGAAAAAGATAGTTCTCTGCAGTTCTCAACTACCTGATTTGCTTATGTGTGACGTCAGTTTTGAAACCGATTTGTTGGTATCTCGGCCCCTGATTTGTGAGCACAATTTGGCGGGAGCGTCTACAAAACTCCGCGGATGGCATTTTATGTAAAAGCTTCATTTCCCTTTTTGTAATTTCAGAGTAGCAAGTGTGAATATCCTGAAAGAGGGAAGGCTGAGCGGAGAAAAGGGGAAATTTACAGTGCAATAAATTAGAGCCACGCTCAAGACGGTCTGTTGCTGGGCAAGGTTGTCATTTTGAGAAAAAGTGACCCTGTTTCACGGGCGCTCAAGTTTTTAAATGAAGTGGTAGTTTTCCGCTTCACTTTGAAGCCGCATTCGCATTGTTGCCGGGTTGACATTTTTGTTGCCACGGATTCGCACTTTCATTTCAAAAAAGGAACGCTGTTTCGTAGGACGGTCATCAATGCAGTTTCACGAGAGGAAGAATTAGATGATATAGAGAAGATGAAGAAGGTAAAAAAGAATTATTCTGGAAATGACAAGGAATGGGCCTGTTGCAAAATTCAGCCAGAGCAAAAATAAGAGGTGTTTACATCAGAAAATGGCTGAAAAATCACGATGAGCGTATCGAAAAAGTTTGCTTAAACTTTGCGTAAACTTCTAACTGCAAAAATTCCGTAAGAAATATGCGCTTTTTAGGCTTCCCACTTCAAAAACGATACTCCGACACAGGTGAACATTTCGTAATAGGAGTCATTCCATTTAACCCTTGCGATGCTACACAATATTTAAGATGGCCGACCCCGAATCGCGAAAACACACGAGACGAGACGGGTGTTTATATTTTCATTTTCAGTGGCACGGCGTGCTTTGCGATATATCGATTGATCTGACATTTAAAGATGTGGGAAAGGATCGATAAACAGGGTGCTTGCAGCGAACACTTTAATACTCGATTCTTTACCATATCTTCAAATGGGAAAACATCGAAAATTAATCATTCACGCCTCGCCACTGTTCATTTTTCTTGCGTTGCTAAAGACCATGGTGCTTCCTCAAGATTTGTGCGCGGAAGAGCCTGCCATGTTGAATATTGTATGGCATATCCTCATGCGCAAGGGTTGGATGGAACGACATTTTTTACAAAATGTTCACCTGCGTGCCGTAGGCTCGTTTTTGAAGCGGGGACCTTAAGAAACGCATATTCCTCACGCAGATTGTGAAGTTAGAAACGTATTTTAGACTCGTCCGAAGCGGTCATCGAAATTTGTAAGCCATACTTATTAAGAAATAATGCCTCTCTTTGCTCTAGCTGAAGTTTGCAACAGGCTCATGACTGTCTTTTGAACATATCAGATATTATAAAATCAGCGCCAAATGGACGTATTTCTGCCAACCGGAACTATATGCATTAAGACATGAGGCCTGAGACTTATAAGCATATGTGCATAACAGGGCTCACGTCATAATGCACATAGTTCCGTTTGATAGAAATACGTCCAAATAAAACTAACGTTAGTAGGGAATAACATTGAGCTCGCAATGCAATTATAACCGAGGAAAGGAATGATTGGCCACGTGGAGTGCTTCAATTCAACAGTTAGCCCATCGCTTAGCACAGCTAAATTGTACTACTTTTCGATGTGACTTTTGTCCAATTTTCTCTTTCTTCAGTTCTAACACTAATCTTCTTCAGTACGAAACTTGCCCTGATCAAGACAGACATCAATGTCACAGCTATTGACCGCACAGTCTTTTTTGACATTGACTTGAGTGTGATTAGGCATTAACTTCAATGTCACAAAAATCGGTGCTGTTTGCCAATTTAACCGGGCGAGAGGAGGGTAAAAAGAGAAAAATTCGGAATCAAAAGGAATCTAAAAGAAATTTTGTAACGTAGGTCAGGTGAAAAATCCAGGATAAGATTAGTGATGTAAAATATAGGATTTACGGAACAATTCTTGCAGCAGCACAGTTCTTAAAGCTGCCAAAACTTTTAGCAAAACTTTTCCCGCCATCCACTCGGCGACACTTAAAAAGGTGGCTCATGATGGTGTGACTCACTAAAATAGCATCCACATGAAACTTTTTTATGAGCTATAGCTTGCGAAAGTTCTGTCGAGATAAATTTTGATGAAGATCAGGTGTGTTCCTTCTTTCAAATAATTTATCTGCACTTAAGCAATAAACCGTGCACAGATCAATAATCAATATCTCACTAACTCTGACCTGTGAGTTCTCTCAACTAATAGTTAAAATTTACCTTGGTGCAACTAAATGCAATTTCACAAAATTTAGGAGTATCAGCGTTTAAATGAATACCCAGAGAATACCCTAATTGATATCTTCTAAAAATCATGCTTGAAACTACTTTATTGAACGGGAGTCTCATTTTTTCTGCAATTTTTTTCTATGAAATATAAATAAAGAATTTATAAATAGTATGCATAATTAAACTTCCGCGCTAAATATTTGTCTACTTATCCTGTGACTTCAATATTGTGTCTAGTTTGAATACTAGCATTTTTTAAGAAAAATTTGAGGTCAGATGGAAATCTATAAATGGATAATTTTCATAAAAATTCACACATGTTGCCCTTGAAACACAACAAACAGGGGATTACCAAAATAGGAATAGGAAAAACTCTAAAAAAGTAAAATTCTGGCGTGGGAGGCTCATAATTGTTGTTAAAAATGAAAGAGAAAAGAGAACAAGACGTACATTTTATAGATACAAAAAGGATACGTAGGTTAGGAGATAAGCTAACAAACATGTGGTTGCCAATAGAACGTATTTCTGCCAAACGGAACTATGCGCATTGAGACATGAGCCCTGGGACCCTTAAGAATACATGTATAACAGGGCTCACGTCATAATGCACATAGATTCGTTTGTCAGTAAATACGAGCAATATTCCCTTGTATCAAGTACAACCCTGAAAAAGTCCAAATACCGCAGTAATTGCACGCATACAAACATTTACCTATGGGGTAAAAGTATGGGTAACATAATGTCGTGATTAAATTTTGGTAATTATTTATCAAAGGCCAACTATGATTAGGTTTACTATAAAATTGGAGGAAATTCAAAGGAGGTCTCCTTTAAATTACTTGAATTTATCTTCATAATAATTGTGCGTTAAGTATTTACAATGAGCTTGATGAAGCGTGCCTTCCGGAGTGAATTTTAAATTACGTAATTAAATTCTATGCTGATGCGTATCGCTAGATTAATACTTTCCATTCCGGGGAAAGTCAAACAGATGCTGGACTGGGTTGGAAGTAGAATAATGTAAGAGGGAAACAGGCGGGAGGGTTTCGGGTGCGGAGCGCATTTATCACTCTGAATCAGTGGCGTGGCGTGAAAGAACGATTATCGACATTTCCCTGTTGAAGCTATGGTAAAGAATCGATAATTGAGGTGCTTGTTTCGAACACCCTGTGTATCGATCCTTTTCCATAGGTTCAAATGACAGATTAATCGATGTATCGCGAAGAAATGATTATATTTGACTAAGAAAACGCCGCGTTGGAAGAAGGGGGAAATACTGCTCTCCTTCCCCCCCCCCCCCCCCCAATGACGTTAAAACTATCACCTACTACATGAAATCTATCGCATTGAGTGAACTCGTATTAAGACTATAACCACGGATTAGGTGATTTAGACTTCTTGGGCAGCGTTAAGAAAACAATTCTTATTTAAATTAATATTTTTCAAGAAGACCTTTCAATTTTGTACACAATACTATGGTGGGTCATGTGGCAGTAGGGTGGCCCACAAAAAATGGATTTCGGAAATTTATAGCCGTAACCCCCTAAATCGGTTACAGCATGTTCAAAAACACGGAAAATGAAATTTGGGGTCAATCGGACAAAATTAACCCGACGAGCAGTTGCCATTTATCCCCGCAAAAATGGCGAATTTTTAGTGTTTTTCAGTAATTTTTCGCTCCCAAAAAATAAAGTCGGAGGGGTCTGCAAATTAAACAGAGTGCAAAATTAGTTCATCAACTACACCCTAGTGAAGTTTTGGACCCCCTCCATGCTTTTGACCCGACGCGCGGTTGCCATTTTCACGCATGAAAATAGTGAATTTTTGACTGTTTTTGATGATTTCTCCCTCTCCATAAATTAACGTTACAGATGTCTAAATTGTAATCAGAGTGTTAAATTAGTAGCTAAGATGCTCCCAATGCTCTCCTTTTGATAATTTTGACACGCTGCGACGTTGCCATTTTTCTGAGCAAAATCGTGAATTTCGACTTATTTCAATATCATCTCTCTAGACCTAAAAGAAAAAAAAAAACTCAGGAGCCATCGAAAAAGTGCGCTAAAACACGGTGATTATACCATGAGTATCTTTTTTTGAGAATTTGGCCCTGTGAAATGTTTTACTCGGCGTGTAGTTACCACTTGGCAAACAGTGGTTGACGGTAATAGTCAATTTTCATACGTTAATGCACCTTCAATTACATTGGATACTGTGCAATACTTTCGTGGTGGAATAGTTGCATTGGCACCTACAAACCTAACAGGGATACTTCACTCATTGCGCAATGCATGCAGTATCCCTGTTAGGTTTGTAGGCGCCACTGCAACTATTCCACCACGAAAGTATTGCACGGTATCAAATGCAATTGAAGGCGCACTAACGTATGAAACTTGACTGTTACCGTCATGGGGTCAGTGGGTATTTTTTAACGAGGAACTTGAATCTCAACTCAAATTTTTAAAATTCAAAAATCCAAAATGGCAGAAATTGCCAAAACTGTTATATTGAGACTTTCGAAATCTAATAAGGTTGACTGCCTGACCGGTCAGGCAGTAAGGTAACTTCACGCCGAGTAAAACATTTTACAGGGTCCAAATTCTTTCGGGTTAATTTTTTCCGATTGACCCCAAATTTCATTTTCCGTGTTTTTGAACATGCTGTAACCGATTTAGGGGGTTACGGCTATAAATTTCCAAAATTTATTTTTTGTGGGCCACCCTTATGTGGCAGATAAGATCGCATACAAAATTAGAAGAGGATGATGTCACCGTTGCACACAGAGTTCACAAAACCACTCAAGGCACTATTGGACTCTACAGCCACTTGGGTGTTTCCCAATCTTTCTGTAGATTTGACCCACTTACTTAATGCAATTGGCTTAATGCATTCCCACTTGCACGCAGTTTAGCAATAACACAGTCACATTTGCAAAAAAATTGAAGGGAAACCGTCCAATCTGCTCAGGACCGCTGTCGAGGCTATTTCAATTTTAATATTTCATTGTACAGGGCTTCTAGTGCAACATTACCCAAAGCGAAGACAACTGAATTTGACCCAATTTCTTCAGCGAAACGATGCATTTCTTTTTAATACCCATTCTTCGACTTATCCATCGATATATAGAACAATCTCTTTGCGGCAAAGTACTCTGTCTCACCCAGAATCAGTATTCTTAGTAGATTTAAATTGAGAAAAATTAGTGATACAAACTTAAAGTTATAGAATCGCCACGCAGCTCACACTCAACCGCCGCATTGGCGGATCCGGCAAATCGGCAACATTGTTTTTTTTCCGTTTAAACCTATGAATCTATATCAATTCTCGAGGAAGCTAGGTGCTCCGGCAAGAATCGCTTATTCAACACAGGTTTAAATGAAAGAAACAGTTTCGCCGAATTGCTGGATCTATCTTTGAACAACAGAGAAAAACAGCTAGTGGCGAGGCGTGAAAGGATTGCATTTTGCAAGGAGGAACCAAGAGCATTCCAAAGTCACTAAGTTTGTGCAACTTTTTTTACCGTGCAAATATAAACTGATCATATAAACAAGTTTTATCTTTACTCCCAATAAACTATAAATTCAAGACGAAACTTACTTTTTCAAATTTAATGTTTGGTATGATTTCAGTAAATTCATTGCAAAGATTGTAAGTTGCACAATCCTGGCAACATCGGAACGCTCTTGGTTCCTTTTTGCTAAATGCAATCCAAATGATCGATTACCGATATTTCCCTGTTTAAAGTTTTGGTGAAGAATCGATTTTATCGATCCTTTCCTATGGGCTTAAATGGCAGGTCCATCGATATATCGCCAAGCAAGCCATGCCACTAGAGGGAGAAGATACTCTGAGGTCGACGTCGGATCATCTACTCGAGGGATTCAAAAATAGGGTGCAGAAAAGTCAAATAAAATCATAATGTCGTGGAATTCTCCCCCTCCGCATCCATGGGGGAGGGGGGAGCTTTTAATTCTGACTGCTCCGACATGGTTCATGCTCGGATGCATCGGAGCATTCGAGAGTGGAGACTGAGACATCGAACGGAAACCGTGACGGAGGGTGCGTTGCGGGTTGCACGGCTCGCGGTTGAAGGGACCGAGTGTGGAATTCCAGGCTGGTCGCGGCTGGCGCTGGATAGACCTCCAAGTCCAAGCGAGTCATTAGCAGCTCGTGGGGCACGCCTTGATGCCAAATTACCTTCAATTAAATCTTTATTTTTGAGGAAACTTATGAATATTTTTCCTTGATATTTTCGGGAACTTTAAGTGAAATTGCAAACAGCATTTTCTGCAAAAGGGGTACGGAGCAAAGACTCATTTCATTTTTTTGGTCCGTAGATTATTGGATAACTAGGAAGTATACTTCCGTGCTGAGGAAGAACGACGTATAAACTATCAGGCGTTGCCGAATGTTGATTGATAAAACAAGAATTTCTTGGTAAACTTAAGGATATTTTTCTTCCAACTTTGCAGATAATGCTGTTAGCAATTTTACCTGAAGTTCTTGAACAATTGAACATGTTAAGAAAAAACATTCATATCTTTCCTCAAAAATAAACATTTTATTGAAGGAAATTTGGCAACTCTCGAATTTTCGCACAAAGCTTTTCCTTAGCACGACGGTGCGCCCCCGGTCACTACTCGGGACAACCCCCTGAGGGTGCTTCGCGCACTCTAAAGACCCCGTTGCTAGTTTCCGTTGGTTAATCTAGGTAGAGTTTTTTTTTTTTTTTTTTTTTTTTTTTTTTTTTTTTTTTTTTTATTGTTTATTGTCGCAATAAATTACACAGTTATGAAATACACTTACAGTAAAAGTGCGTAATATATAGATATTAAAGAAAACAATAATGATTTGGACTATAATACAAATTAAGGGGAAAGTTTTGCTGAATAAATAAAATAGAATAAGAAATAAGTATCTAGGTAGAGTGGGCTCATTTATGGGCTATCTCTTGTCGATAGCCGCGAAAATAATGAAAATCAGCCCAGTATATAGTGCTTTGGAACGAACTGTGTCAAGAAAATTAAAACATCGTTTAAATTGGCACATCTTTATCGCGTAATATTGAAACAAAAAACCTAAGTCCTATTTCCAAAATCTGAAAAGAGCAGGTTTATCTAGGGGTTCGCACCCGTCAATAGCCGCAAAAATCATGAGAATCGGTCCAGTAGAATAAGGTACGGAAATTCCCAGGCTTCCTCATTTTCACGCTCCCACCCACCGACTTTTCCACATTTTTCTCATCAGTTTTTCACAAAATTTCCCACCAATTTCAAGAGTGAGGAGCCTTTCCCTCTTTCCTTTCTTTGATTATCGACTTTTGGCCCTTAAAAATTTTCCCTCCTTCCAAATTTGCAAGGGCCTCTCCATATTTTTACACGCTGAGCGGGTGCGTGATCGAGCATTTTCTGCACTCCTGGAACAGTATAACGACCTGTGACGAAAATGAAAATTCAGAGGGACAGAGAGCTTACAGTAATAATGAGAAAATATAATACCGAAGGTGCTTGCTTAGTGTGAATTGTGCTAATGCATTTTGCCTATTTCCGTCTATTAAACCTCGAATAGTCGCCGGAAAGTTCTGTTGTTTTCGCAAAAATTACAATAATTTGAACAAACACAATCTATATGAAGACAAAGCATGGTTGAGTCTCAACTGTAACGATGCGCGATATGCATCGATATGATTTTAATGTTTAATTAATAATCAGTAAAAGTTTTCTGCATTCAGGCCCATGCACATTGTAGCGACATGCGATGCAACGCAAATTATGAAAAAGTTTCACACTCTATATTAACTGCGCGACGAACTCTCCCGACAAATGCTTATAGGTTCGATAAAAAGATCGAGGGAAAGTCTTCGACACTCCATATATCCGTAACTGGAAGCTTTAACCAAAAAAGTTGTGAAACATTTAATTTTCAAAGAGACGGTGTCTCGACAATTGACAGCACATGATTCAATAATAACGAATCTTGGAAAATGGCGCTGATATAATTTTCCAGGGAGCAGTTGAGTCGCCAGAGCGGTTTTAACGCTTTTGACAGTAAAAAGGAAAACTTCGCGAAAAGCGTCAGCCATTCGTGCCCGTCCATCTTGCTCCAGAACATAAAATGACGTTTTTTACTAGCTGGGGCGTTAATATTTTCAGACTTTTTTGTCATTGAAGGGCTTTCGCTTTTTTACATCCCCTGAAAATTTTTACAGCACCGTCACAGTTCAATAAACCCATAAAAGGATCATCAACGTGTTTACCTTCTGTTTTCCCGCCACCGCTATAAAACTGAATCGCTGCTCCCGTAATTGGGGGATGGTTTTTTCTCTCTCGAGTTTAGATATCGACGAACCGTTCGGACCCACAGTGAAAATTTGAAGTTTTTATTGTTGTAGAATTTCAGTAAAAGTTTAAAAATGAGAATGCGTACACCAAAAGACGCTGGGCTTAAGTTTTAAAATGTATTCCCTTGAATGAATTTCGGGCTTAGGTAACCCATCATCAGCAAGATTCAGAACAAAACACAACGATCTGGATTGAAAAAAATAATTATCGTTATCGTATCCTCATCACTGTGTTTTGTTTTGAATCTTGCTGAAGATGGGTTACCTAGGCCCGAAATGAATTCATGGTACATAAATTTTAAACCTAGCGTGTTTTGGTGTACACATTCTCTTTTACGATGATAGCACGCAAGATGCGTTTCTCCAGCTAAAAGTTTATCTTGATATTATTTTCGTAGCCTGTCGAAAGTACTTGCTACAGTCCATAGAATATATGTACCGTAATACACTAATCCCTTGGAAATTGAGCCATTGCTACTATTTACAGTTTTAGAGGAGTGCTTAAAAAATGTTTTGGCATTCAAGTGACGCAACAACGTCAAACCAAACAAGAGTTTTGAAAGTTTGACGTTTGCAGTCGAAAGGAAGTAGTTTGAGACGTACTAGTTTGAAAATTTAATTTGCCTCATTAAGGCTCAAAATTTTGTGCTCTAAAATACAAATTAAAGCCCTACATTGGCACAAATATGAACTGCGTCGCTCTCAACTTGTTCAATGGAGTGAAAGAGAGCGTTTTTCGTCGAAAAATCATATTCCGAATTTGACCTATAACTTGAGGAACCGAATGACTTGCCTCCGAGGACGGCCAATTTCGTGAAAAAAAAGGTAAAAGGATAAGGTGAATCATACATTACCGCGAAAATGTAATATTTGATTTAATTTTTTGGGAAATGTGTTTTAAGAGAGAAATGGTGGAGTTGCAGTATCGCAAGTGAAAATACGAAACTTGACATAGCTCGCAAACCAATAGTAGCGCAGCTGAGCCCTAATTTTCTGAGGATTACTTTCTGGATCCCCTGGATTCTGTGAAAACCGTGCAAGCTTTATAGTGACCTTCAAACAATGATCGATTGGAGGATAAATTTCGGAGAGTTTGCTGCCTTTTTCTCCTGATATAATTCATCCAGGTCTTTAAGTAATCAAATAAAGGAAGCTATGATTAAGACAGTGAGACAATGAGGAATTTAGAGTTGTATATTTATCGACTAATGCTGTGGATATTTCAACAGAAGTACTTGATAAAATAAATCAGTCGTCCAAAGATCATCAAATCTAATGTTTTTCACCATTCAGACACATACGGAGATACATTACGGAACTTTCCAAACACAATATAGGAAAATCAGTAGAGTAAATTGTACTTATTTCGTTTCTCAAATTACTTAAACTCTGAGCTTGAAACATTTTGAACACTCTAAAAAATATTAAAGAGTAGGTAACTAAAACCAAACGATCAAATTTTTTTTAAACGTAGTTTTTCGACGTCATCATTTCACTAAGAGACCTCATTCCAGTTTTCAGTTAAGATCTGGATCCTCCAGCTATATACCACTGCTTACATACCCGCTAAATAAAGATTTAATCCGGTTAAAAGTTAGGCCGCGTCCACACGCATTGAGTTCCCGGAATTTTAGCGGAATAAGTAACAGCTATGTTATAACTTTTTCCGACTGCGCACAAAAAAGGGGCGGAAATCGATGCGTAGCTAAGATTTCCGCGAAATTATTCCGGTAAAGATCCGCGAACCGTTGTGCATGCGGACAAGACCTTACGTTATGTGATAAGAGAGCTCTGTTTCTTTAGAAAAGAAGAATAAAAAGAGCAAATTTGAAACGAAGTTCAATGCTTTGTTTGACGTATGTGCAAGCGCATTTTGTTTACATTAAAACCCACGCGGAGTGAGTGAGAATAAGAGAGGCGTGTACTGCCGGCACGGCTTGCGAACAAAACGCCGTATGTACATTCAAAAGTTGCCTAATTTCCCCGGATAAGAAACGCGTATAGAGGATCAGTATGTATATTTTTACTTGAAATTTACAGATTTAGATCAAAAGCGAATATAATTTCTGAAAAATTTGCAAAAATATACTCAGTTTTCCGTTAAATTTGTTTAATATTTAAGGAAATATGGCAACTTCTGAAGGTCCATGCGGCGTTCTTCCAAAGCTCGGCAGTATACGAATGGTATGAGACGCATGCGGCAGACGAGAAATAAAATATGGCCGAAGATCAGTGACGTGGTGTGCTTTGCGATGTATCGATTGATCTGACATTTAATCCTATGGAATAGGAGGATCGATGAACAGGGTGGTCGCAGCGAAAACCTTAATGATCGATTCTTTACCATGGTCACAAATGAGGAAATATCGGTAATCTATCATTGACGCATCGGGCCATGCCACTGCCGAAGACGTCATGCAGTTTCCAGCAAAATGATTCCTTACCAGTAACTGATATTTTACAGGGCATATTTCATCTGCTTTGAATTATCTGGTTAAAATTGGACTTACTTAATTGAAGTAAACTTAAGTTTTTACTAAACGGAGATTCGGAGTATCAAGCTTAAAAACTGCTTATTTCTCACGTACGAAGTATGTTTAAACTTTGTCAGCATGTTCTAGTGCTTGCGTGTAATTTTGATACAAAAAATAGATGCGTACAATATTTACAGTGTCGCAATGTTAATTATATGAGTTTCAACAAATCAAAAGCAACAATCGCACAAGTTTTTGAACTACTTAGGGGGCTACACCCTTTGACCGCTCTGCGGTCCAACCCTCCAAAATACCTCGCGAAACACACGCAAAATAAAAACTCCGGCTCCTAGATGGGGCTTTTACGGTTTCCTCACCCATAACGCACGGTAGTGCTATTCAGCCCGTAATTACGGCTCCTGGAGCCGGAGTTTTTTTTTTTTTTCAGTGCAGGCGTTACGCGTTACCTTTGTCTACTCAAAAAGTTGCTCATCAACCATCAGAGTCCGAGCCAACTAAATTTTTGCACTTTCAGACTGCGACAGAGGATCTGCCATCTTGCTTCTTGCATTTACGTCCCATGCAAAAATAACGTCAGACGATCCTCCGTTGCAGTCTAAAACTGCGCAAACTCAGTTAGCTCGCGAACTCATTTGAATCAGTGAGTTCGAAAACACACCAACTCGGGTTTTTTCGATGTTCACTTTCGTACGGTTTAGTAACACTTATGGATAGAAGCATCTGCACGCAAAAGGAAATTTCGAAATTGCAATCGGAAGTGCTCGAAACAACGACGGGAAAAGGGAAAAATCGAAGTATTTCATTGGAAATACAAATTTTCGGCCATTTCGAGGGAAACGGGTGACCATCCGATTTTGCGGTTTTCTTTTTTCGGTTCAGTATACCTTGTACCAACAAGTTATATAAATATTCAAGCGTTATCCAGGTCGAAAAATATACATTTTTCAGGGCAGGCTATGAAAAATCGGTATCTTGGAAGTCGGTGAGAAAGAAAACACACCAACTTGGAAATTTTTAAACGCTTAATTCTCTGTCTTCAAACATGGTGTATCGATTTCAACTTGGTGCTTTACAAAGTCTCTTAGTACTTGTCCTTTGGCACCAAAAAGGTTTTTCTTAATCTAACTTCTTCGCCCGCTGCGCAGTTTTAGGTGTTTTCTGAACAATTTTTTTTCCGAGTTTGCGTGTTTTCGAACTCACTGATTCAATTAAAGTAATAAGTAGCGTTGACCGCCAAACTCAGTATTTCCTGTGGTGAAGTGTCTCTGAAATATATGTCGCCGCATTGATATTTTATAAATCGTGATGCTTCTCTGACATAGCAATGCAATCACTTATTAGGTAGGGAAAAGCTGAATTTGGTGGTCAACACTATTTTTATTCAATCGGACGTATTTCAGTCAAACAGATCTATGTGTATTAAGACATGAGCCCTGAGGCCCAAAAGAGTAAATGCATAACAGGGCTCACGTCATAATGCACAGTTCCGTTTGGCAGAAATGCGTCCGAGCCGACCAAATTTGCGTACTTTTAGACTGCAGCAGAAGATCATCTGACGTCATTTTCACATGGATAGTGAATGCAAGAGGAAGGATGGTAGATCTTCTATAGAAGTCTAAAAGTGCGTATACTTAGCTAGATCGGACTTAATAAGGTAAAAAGTAGCGTTGACCGCCAAACTTAGCTTTTCCTTCCCTAATTAGTAATTAAATTGCTTTGCTAGTGGAGTATTTCTGAAATGTACGACACCGAGTGGGTCAGTTGCGCGAGTCGTGGAATCGTGTTTGATGCTGAAGTCTCTTAGATTAGCTAGATTTGTCTAAACAGCAATTTACTGATTTCAATATTAACCGAGATATCGCGTTTTGAAAAATTCGGTTTATGACGTCATCCACCGTGGTAGTGATACCTCTGGTTACCTCCACCTTGCTCTCATCAGTTTTTGAGGTTCACATTTGTACTAGTTACTCAATTTAAAACTTGGATGAAAGCAAGGTGGAAAAAACCAGGGGTGTCACTACTGCGCGGGATGACGCCACAAACCGAATTTTTCAAAGCGTGATACCTCGTTTAACAATGAACGTAGAAAGTTGCTGTTCGGATTGATCTCATTGTTTATAGCTAATCTACAAGAATCTGGCATCAAAACTTGATTCTATGACTCGCGCAACTGACCCATCGCTATTGAAGTATCATTGACCATCAAACGTAGCTTTTTCTTACCCGATTAGTGATTACATTGCTTTGTTAGTGAAGGGTCTCTGAAATGGACGTATTTCTGTCAGACGGAACTAAATGCATTAAGACATGAGCCCTGAGACCCACGAAAATACATTCATAACAGGGCTCACGTCATAATGCACATAGCTCCGTTTGGCAGAAATACGTCCAAATATACGTCTCCGCACGGAGAAAAAACTTCGTGCGTGGGACTCAAAGTTTAGGTCATATGGATCTCATATGGTTTTCGGATTGAGCATCTGAACACTTAAGGTCTAGCTGCCGAAGTTCAGGTCAGACATCTGATACTTCAGTTCTTACATATGAAGTACTACAGATGTGAGAACCGAAGTTTTTCTTATGCGAAAACCGAAGTACTTTAGATGTAAGAACTGAAGTTTCAGATGTGTGATCCGAACCTCGACAGCTGGACCTTAAGTGTTCAGATGCTCAATCTGAAAACTTCAGAGATCCATATGACCTAAACTTCGGGTCCCACGCACGAGGTTATTTTCTCCGTGCGAATTGGAGTGAACAGATTGGCCCAGATATTCCGGACCACATTTCACCAAAAACTGCTGTTTGTCAAACCGCCGTCAACACCTACCAAGCGGCGAGTAGGCCTTCGGCCATGCTCGGCAATCTTCGTAGCCAATCAGGTTGCCGCTCGCCGCCCGTAATCTCAAAGAAGGTTCGGCCACTTCGGCCCCTACACTTTTCGAATTTTGGATTTTGGCAATCGGCATCGGCCTGATTCTCTTTTCCTCTTTTCCGTAATTAATAACAATAAAAAATTCATTTAATCATTACTTAGCGGCACCTTGTCCAATTTGTGCCTAGCGCCTCTACAACTTAGCAAATTTGGACGTTACCTTTTGAACATTTCATCCCTTCCCTTTGAAATTACTTAGAATAATTACACTTCACATATCACACGGGACTTTTATCCGCATATTTACTTGGCTTTATTCGCAAAGGATCTTTTAAGAAGTAAATTCTTTCGATAACTTATTGGGGATGGTCAAGTCACCAATTAGAGCCCGTCATTCCATGCCATTATTAATACAGGACTAGGTTTCTTACCTATAATTTGATGGGCACCATGAGAATAATAGATAACCACAGTATTTGATCCGTGCCTTAAAAAATGAACTGCTGGTGGCAGAACCATCTTGGTGATGTTCATTAGGAATTTTAGACTTTATTCTATTTTTTCAGCAGATGAACCTTACATGGTAACTTGTAAAGTCTTGCCTCATTTTCCTTGAGTTCTACTTAGTTTGATGCCAAAAAACAAGAAAATTCATGGAGAAACGTGCCTTAAAGGTGATAGTTCCCCCTCATACTTACTATCAGAGTTCCAACGGAAAAAATCTTGTTGTCATAGGTAAATACGGTTTCCATTGCTTCTTCAGCTGTTAATAGACAACTATGCGGGTTTGCTGGAGAATTTGGTGACTGCTAGGATTGTTAATTAGTATCTCCGAAGCCTGGTTGTTATAGCTAAACTTAAAGCATTGGCTTCAACGCATCGCAAAACCAGAACCTTGGAGAGACCAGCGAACATCCATGAGAAAGTGAGTGAGGAGCAAGGTACCTAGCATTGTACATCCGTCTGGTTTTCACAACTACCGTTCCTAGGGATTTAGGATTCAGATTTGCACATCAACCAGAAAGCTTTTCTCCCAATCATCTTGATATAGAGGCAGCTATGCAAGGCGCAGCCAGGTAGTCCAATGCTCAAGCCACTTAATCAACACAAATATTATCCTAACTTACAACAAAATGACTTGTTTCTCCTCTAACAATGGAACCAGAAAATGTTACTTTGAATGCGCGAGAACTTCTTTGGTCGAGATGAAGAAACGTAAATGAAGAAATGAGTCCGGAACATCTCGACCAGGCACAGGCCGCTTTGTTTACATTAGGAGTCTGGAGTATCTCGCCGCAATTTCACTTGAAATCACCATGAACAGATCAACGGGGTAACTGATATTTGATTTTACGAAAGGGATACTTAAATGTTGGACGCGGACGAAAGTTCTTTTGTCGAGGTGAAGAAACGATAACGCTGAGAAATTGAGTCTGGAACATCTCGAGGAAGTCCGCTCTGGGTCCGCTTTGTTTATGTCCGGACTATGTCGCCGTTCGTTTGTTTACATTAGGAGCGAGTTTGACACCGATGACAGACTTTGGTTTTTGATGAAAATTTGGTCTGGAATATCTGGGCCAAACGCAAAAACCGTGCGAATTGCTATTGAAGCATCATTAACCGCCAAACTTAGCTCTTCCTAATCTGATTAGTGAAAGCGTTATGCTTCACTAGATCTGGCGGCACTTTCGACCACTTTCGGGAACGTACGCACAATTAATCGGGGCAATCCTGCAATAGCGCATTTCCGGCTCGGGAGCGGGAGCGAGGCAGCTTTGTAACGTGTCATCCGACAAGCTGAGCATGCGATGTAAGTGCATGTTTACGTCTCTAATGCAGACAGGGCGATAGATGCAGCTCGGATATTTGTTTGCCTGTCCGTCAGAGCGGAATTAAACCCCATTCTCGTTTTCGTTTTTTATGCTCAGCGTCGTCCGATCGCCGCCCCGCGCCGCCGCGTCGCCGCCGGTCGGGTGTGCGGTGTCCAACTCGGGATAACTCCTCTTCCAGTGTCCTCCGGAATCCTTATATTTGATTCGGAAGAGTGAGCTCAGACCAATTTCAAGATCGCGAGGTCGTTTTACGGTGTGAGTTCCTGAGAAAGATACACTGAAAAAACAAAATCCTGTCTTGGAAGCCGTACTTACGGGCTATATACATGCGTACCGTCCGAGTTCCAGGCGTAGAACCCGGAGCGGAGCAATCGAAGCTACAGCTCCAGCACCCGGAACTTTCGGGCCTCTGAGCCCGGTACTGGAGCAGTGGCGTAACGGACTTCCGCTGGGCCCCCCTGCAAAATTTTTTCTAGGTCCCCCCATGTCGATAAAATTCCAAAATCATCCCCCCTCTCGCCCCTCTACTTCCCTCACCCCTTCCCGTTTTTTGGCGCGAGACATTTCAAATCACGGACTTGGAATGCCTCACCCCACACCGTCCCGGATCCCGTACCCGATTAAATGGGGCCCCTAAAGGATCAAGGATCTAAAGGGTGGCGGGGGCTCAGCCCAGGCCCAAGGATCTACAGAGGGGCCCATGCAGGCCCAAGAATCAAAGGGCCTTGTGGGCCCTTTAGATTCATGGGCCGCCCAAAGCCCGAAAAACGAAAAGTGACAATAAAAGAGAAAATTTTTAGTAATCACTGAGTCGACATTGGAAGGCAGGGGCCCTCCAGCAAAAAAAAAAGTTAAGAACAGTCCAAAAGAAGTATGAAAAACCCTAAGCTAAAAATAAAAATCAGAGGAAGAGGCCCCATCTCGGTAAGTAAAGGCCCAAGATTTGAAACCAAAGCTAAGCATCAAAGAGAGAGAGAAAAAAAAATTTCATCAAAGAAAGAGAAAAAAAAGCGCCTAGGGGGCCGAGGGCCCCCTAGGCGCTTGGGCCCCCCTGCATAGCAGGGTCTGCGGGGGCGCCCGTTACGCCACTGTACTGGAGGTATGTCTATATAACCCGTAACTTTTTCAGTGGATAACAAATTCTGTTCAAGTGAGGGTTTTTCACGATCATTTTCACTTGATTTTGTTTCCGGCTGAAACTAGAGTGACCTTGAATACGTGTGTGAAGAAAGAATATTTTTACCTCTCGTGGCGCTGTGACTAGTCAGTCTGATGTCAGCCTGAAAATTCGATAAATATTCCGCAAATGACGCAAGCTCTGAAGCGGTGAAACAGTTTATGGTGCTAACATGCTTTAAAAAAGTATGGATCCTAATAACCCGACTTTAATATACTAAAATCAAACAGTGGAAATTCAAAAAAGGATAGAACTAGGGAAAGAAAAGAATGGGCAAAAATGATGCATCAATCGCGCGGAATGCATCAGTCATCTGTTGGCCCATTGGTTATCCCATAAAATCATGTTAATTGGTGCTAATTTTGGTAAGTTGTCTATTCTTTTCTCTCCCCAGTTCTAATCCCTATTAGGTATTGCTGGAATTTTCCAGCTATTCTTCTTACCCGACGAGAAACCACTGGCTTTAAGTATAGAAATTCACGTCGTGGGAGTAAAACCATAATTTAGAGAGAGTCCCCCAATAAAAAATGCATGCAGTGAAATCGTTTAGGTTCTTCCACATTGTCAAGATCACCATGTAAAATTTTAGCAACACCTGAAGAGGCTTGCTAGATTTTAAATCACCACTCATCTTTTGGGCCCAGAATCGATCATTATTTATATGGATATAAATGGAGAAAACAGTGTTGCCAAATCGTGAAAATTTTCACCGCGTCGCTCGGCAATTGACAAGTGATAAGATTGCGGAATTAGTACATTTCAAACTAACTGTAAGACACAAACATACCTGTCATCACGAGGAATGTGAAGATAAGAGTGAAACAATAAACAGGCAACATTGCTTCGGAATGAGTTCAGCTCCTGGAGAAGCTAACGTGTCGCGCGTTATGCGCAAACGTGTGAATTGCGCGTCACCTCATTAAAATGCCTGAAAAGGCCTAAAAAGGCCTTAAAAGGCTTTCGAGTTAGCAGTCCTCATGGCACTATGGAGACATCATTCACCGAAAGTTTTGAAATTTTTAGCGCCGCACATATTTGTGTACGCTGTCCGACGGCCTGGACCTGAAACAAAAGCAAGAGGCAAAAATCAATATACAATGAAGAAAAGGAACACATAAAAACCTGATTTAGTCGGTGTTAAAAGCTAAACTCGCCCGAGAAGCCGAATTTTACAGAGAAAGAGAAAAAACGTTTACGTAATAACCGAACGAAAAAAAGGAACATTTACTGTATGAAAGGAAAGTTGCTAAAGAGAGTTATGACCGAGTATGACAATCCTGCTTATTTTGCTGCTAAAATGTATTTTAAATAACCATAAGGACTTGGTTGATCGACCTTCTTGGTTAAATAATATATGGTTATTCTAAGATATTTGAGGATGAAGAAAGTGCCCTGCTGAACTTGTGTACTTGTGTGCTTGTGTGCTTGTGTGCTTGTGTACTTGTGTGCTTGTGTTTTGCGTGTGCTGGGGTGCTTGTGTGCTTGTGTGCTTGTGTGGTCGTGTGGTCGTGTGCTTGTGTGCTTGTGTACTTGTGTACTTGTGTGCTTGTGTGCTTGTGTACTTGTGTGCTTGTGTACTTGTACTTGTGTACTTGTGTAATTTAGTTCCTCTCAATGATACTTAGAGATTGCGTCAGCGGACTATCATCAATGTGATCCAGAGGCGGATCCAGCAATTTGGCAACGCCGGAATTCCTTCATTTAAACCTATGTTAAATACTCGATTCTTGTCGGAACACCTAACCCCTCTAAGAATCGATACATTTCCACAGGTTTAAATGGAGAAAAACAATAATGTTGCCAATTTGCTGGATCCACCAATGATGTGATCTGGATTCGATCGCGGCGGCTCGCGTCAGATTTTTAACGAAGCTTCAAATTTTCAACCCAAAGAAAAAGTGCCCCCTCCCCCCCCCCAAAAAAAAAACCACTAATACTTTGTGCCCCACTGTCCACAAAAACAGAAGTCGGTTATTTTTTCTTACTCGGTAGATGCGCATGGAGTCCGATACATAGGACGTGAAACCACCCTACCATTTGGGCCATGTGTGGCAGAAAGGAACCAAGCCACATCAGCTATTGCCAAATTTAAATTTTTACAAGAGAACGTTTGTGCGGATTCCTTTGAAAATTTTAAGGAATGCGCTTCGTACCGTGCAGAAAATTCACTCAAATTTGTACACACATCCGCCCAACCGTTTTCACGTAAAACATTAAATTGCCCGATTAACTTTGCCAATAGCTGATGTGGCTTGGTTCCTCTCTGCTTAACGCCGTCCATTTTTCGAGCATGTTAGGCATGTTTCAATTTGGGCCGATTCAAATGCGACCTCGGACTACGAGACCATCTCTGGGTGACGATCAGCGGTGTGGCGTGCTTTACGATATATCGATTGTTTCTCGTGTAAACCCATGGAAAAGGATCGATAAACAGGGTGTCCGCAACGAACACCTTCATAATCGATTCTTTACCACAGCTTCAAACGAGGAATTATCGACAATCGACCATTCGCGCCCCGCCACTGGTGACGATGGAGAGGCCAAGTCTGTATTTGAGTAAGTTACTGGCAAGTAGTTACTCCGAGATGGAAAATATGCAAATGGAATGAAAAGCGCGGGGGCGGGGGACGGGCCA
>NW_017566800.1:2412389-2469029 GCF_001854935.1 Bemisia tabaci | reverse complement strand
TCGGCGCCGGGGGAGATGATAGCCGAGCCGGCGGCTCCGCACCTCGAGACCGCGACTTGATTGGTTAATGGGATTAGAGGTAATTAGAGCGTTTAAAAGCTCCCTTTTCAACCGGTTAGCGATGATATTTGCAGACTGAATACGCGCCCCGCAATCCCGACCGACTTCTCAGCTTCCGCCTTTACATCCTCACCCGGGCAGCGAGCTGATTATTGGAATGGATAGACAAAGCGACAAGGATACGTGTATGACAAATCGAGTGATCCTATCGGTTCAATCGAATGGTTGTTATATACTGAGAGATACAAATTTTAACGAAGCAGCCCGAGACAATGTTACACTGGAAAAAAAACACATTGGATCTAGAGTCCAGACTCTTAAAAACATCGACAAGAAAAAATACTCTTGATTCAATCAGATTTAAGCTTAAATCAAGAACCAAGTCCAAAGCAAATGGTAAGCTCCCTTAAAAAAAAATCCATGTTTCAGATGAATCATATTTCGAAAAAGTCCAACATGTGGTTATGGAAAAATGGATCGACTGGTGAAACTGCAAAGCGCAGGATTCGGGAGAAAAGTTAAAACAAGCTGCTGGTTCCAACACTACTGTGTTGGAGAGCTCGCCTTCGTGAAACTATTAACATGACAAATTTTTCACACCGCAATAAATAAACTGAATCATTAATAAAACAGAAGATAAGAGTGAGATAAGACAAAATACAATAGAAAAATGGTACAACGAAATTTATTGTAAAGTTGACAGGGAAAGATGAACTAGGACAATTATTGGCAATAAATTTTATTAGTGGATGTACATGGGGCATGGTGTTTCTGATTACTATCTGACACAGTTCCTGACAGTTTTGATGCCTTATTCAGCTAGATGTTGTTTCCACAAATTTATCAAATTATAATGCACGTCCACCTGTATATATGCAAATAAAAAAATAAATAAAATAAACAACAAACTCAGTTTATTTATTTATTTATTTATTTTTTTTTTTATTTTTATATTTGCATATATACAGGTGAATGGTCACTGAATTCAGTGTAATAAGTTTGAGCATTATAATTTGATAAATTTGTGAAAATAACATCTAGCTGTGATCCATATTGTGTTGTTACAGAGTGTGTTGGTAGTGCTGAATGAATTTCGTATTTATGAAATAATTCATGATAAATTGTGTTTTCTTGCTTCAACACGTCATAATTGAAATCTCCTATAATTACAATGAAGATGTTATAAGAACGCAAATTTCTTACGCAGATTGTGAAGTTATGAGTGCATTTCAGAGTTTTCCGATGCGCTCATCGTGATTTTTGAGGCATTATCTATAGGAAACAACTCTTATTTTTGCTCTAGCAAAAGTTTGCAACAGGCCCATTATTAGTCAATGTAACGCATATTTGCTCTGGTTATAAAATGTAAAACTCGGCAAAAAACGTACATCAACAAAAATTCTGTGACCAGCGCATTATCAGATCCAAAAATTTGGCAACATTGTTCTTTCCTCATTTAAACATATGTAAATGTATCGATTCCAGGAGGGGCCAAGTGCTCCGCCAAGAATCGATTATTCAACACAGGTTTAAATGGAAGGAAGGCAGTGTTGCCAAATTGCTAAATAGTAGCCCATTAATATGAGTACATATTACCTTGTACAATCTAATTTTTCAACAAAACTCAACACGAGTCTTTCACATAACAAGTAAATTTGAATCTGTAAACTATAAACCTTCTTTTCCTGCGGACAATCATGTGTAAAATTCTATCACATTTATTCTTCGTCTTTCACAAAATTATTAAGATTTATCTGGAAAGTAAGTATAGTACTTCGTAAAAAATAGGAAGAAAATAAATGAGTTCAAAAAGCAGTACCTGGTTTGTAGAGCGTCTCTTCATTTTATCGGAAATAGAAAAATTCAGGATGTCACTGTCTCATCGGAAAAGAAGGATTTTCCATTACACTCTGTAACCGAGGAAACTGGAAGATTCTCTAATAAGATAGCATAGAGATAGCAGTCAGCTGATAATTTTATCGCAACGGAACAGCAAAAAAATAGGACTTCAGTTTTTGAAAATGTGAACGGAAAATAATACATATAAATAATTTAGCATAAAGGTGAACACATACACAAACAAATTCGTGTTGGTGTGAGTCAAGTCTGCTCGGCCACCGGAAAGTGATGCTCTCTAGTGTAGCAAACGAGGAACAATTAATCCTCAGTTGAATGAGGGAACGGAAATGTTCGACGGAGGAAAACTGTAACCCGCGAAAATTCAACTTTTAGACCTTGAAATCAATGGGATTTTGGCCGTTCCTCCGACGGCAACGAGAACCATCCATTTGTCGCCACGGACACTACCAATGCTAAAAGAAATCGATCGCAAAGAGCTCTCCCGAGTGGGCGAGCTCAAAAGAGACCCGAAAACATCTCCTCTACCTTTGGCTGTGTTACTCACGTAGTGCTTGAAGCACCATAATTTACGAATAAGACAAACGGAAACAAGCACAATATGGGAATAAAGCTATTGAAAGGATGCGCGGCTACGACGGCGTAGAGATACAACTATTCGTACTTGATGGACGTCCATGCTGCATCTGAAAAATTGAAGGCGCGATGAACCGAAGCGTAGGCCTCAATGCTACATGCTGTCAATGAGAGATCGCTCAGATTCGGGAGAAAAGTTAAAAAAGAGGCCGAATACGTGTTTCCTGTGTTCGGCTGTGTTGATACTCATTCTTTCTTCTTTTTTCAGGTTCTTGTCTGATTCTTTTCAGGATAAATTTGCAAACCCACGTCTTAAGCCCAAGTAAACCGCAGCACTGGCTCGGTTCTTTCGGAAATAATGGTGCTTGAATGCGTCTAGTGGCTTTAATTTTTTACGTTTTCTTTAATTTCAGAAGTCTGTCGGCTATTCAATATGTTTAGTTTTGCAATTTTTACTCTGTAAGATTTAGAAACTTTGAATCTGAAAATAGCGTAAACTTATGCTACTTTGCTGAAATTTTCTGAATCTCTCTCCACGTAGGAGATGCCCTACCAGGAAATATCGCATTACGCCCCTTTAACCAGCCAAGGGTCGACGCCCTTAGGTGCAAGCCAGTCCAACCCTGTTTTGATTCATGATCCTTGTATAGATCAGCTAAAATTAACAAGATCTGATCTGCAAGAACAGCAACTCTCTAGGTTCAATTTTAACAAAGATATCGTGCTTTGAACATTCGGTTTATGACGTCAATCACCGCTACAGTGACACTCAGTAGCGTGGCGTGCTTTGCGATATATCGATTGTTATGCCATTTAAACCTATGGAAAAGGATCGATAAACAGGGTGTTCGCAGCGAACACCTTAATAATCGATTCTTTACCAAAGGATTAAATGGCATAACAATCGATATATCGCAATTCACGCCACGCCACTGGTGACACTCTTGATTTCCTCGATCTTGGTTGCATATTTCAGGGAGACATACGTTGGTAATAGTTACGGAGTGTGAAACTGAATGAGTGCAATGTGGAAAACAACTATAAGGGTGTCTCTACCGCGGTACACGAAGTCATAAATCGAATTTTTCAGAGCGCAATATCTCGATTAATATTGATCGTCAAACGTTGCTGTTCGGGCAGATCTCATTATTTTTAGTTAATCTACAACGATTAAACATGAAGCACGATTCTGTGACCAGCTCAATTTGACCCACTTCAAAGTTTTGGTGTCGCATAACCACTTTTTGGACTGCGTTAAGCAGAAAGGAGTCAAGTGTCATCGACTTTTGCCAAATTTAGTTGGGCAATTTAATTTTTTGCATAAAAATGATTGTGCGGATTTTTGTGCAAATTACATACATACATATCAAGCCGCTACCTCAGCGCACTAGAGCGCTCTGCGACTCCAAATCGCCATCGAAATCGATCCTCCCACAAATGTGCAAATTACATTTTTCTCCCATCTCCCATACATCTCCCATTTTGGTGCAAATTACAGTGAATTTTCTGCATAGTACGAAGAAAAGTCCTTACAATTTTCATAGGAATCTGCGCAAACGCTCTTATATAAAAAATCGAATGGCCCAGTAAAATTTGACTATAGCTGATGTGGCTTAGTCTCTTTCTGCCAACCGCAGTGCAAATAAAACCACGTATCCAGCTCCTCTCGGAAGCTCGGAGGTGTCGAAGCGGAGACAGTCGTCGCGGCGGCGATTGGCCCGGAGTTGGGGAGCGCGACTGATCTGCGGGGGCGATAAAACCCCCTGCACTCACCCCCGGGGCCGGGGGTGTCGGATAGGGGTGAGATGCGTGCGTGCGAACCCGGGGCGCTCGCTAACCGTTTTATGAATATAAATAAAGCGAGCGCATTTTTCCTTATTTCCTGTCGCCGTATCACCGCCATACATCATTTGCGCGCACTAAGTTAAAGTGACATTCCATTAGAAAAACGCAGTAATTTAAATATCGCGCTCCCTCGCACCCCCGCCCCGGAGCCGAGCGCCGATTGTCGAGCCAAATCAATTATTATCGAGATGGGCGCCGCGACGCCATCGCCCATGCCAACCGGCGGATAGCCACGTTTCGCAATGTTCCTTTATTAGCGTTTAACTATGAAAGAATGGAGAATTTGCAGGTGTATGAAATTGTTTAAATTTGTTGTTCAAAATGAAACTTCTCAGAGAATGGAGATGTTGCATGTGTGAGGGATTTGCGATTTGACTGTTAATTATTCTTTTGTAAAAGTTCGCGAGAAACACGATGTTGCCACTGGTTTTATCTGAAATCAACTCTCAAGCTCAAAAAAAGCTCTCAAGTTGAGGCCAAAATTGAGGGAATATCCCACGCTATCCTGAGAGTCCACCTCTACATCAAGACAAACTCTCCATGCAAAGATTGATAGAAAAAACATCAGCAGGGTTGCCGTGTTTGCAGTTTTAGAGTTCCCAAATAAAGTGGCAGCCCCGTCAATGTATTTGCTCCCTATCTTCGCATGGAAAGTTCGCCTTGATGTAGAGGTGGACTCTCAGGATAGCGTGGGATATCCCCTCCATTTTGGCCTCAACTTGAGAGCTTTTTTGAGCTTGAGAGTTTATTTCAGAGAAAACCAGTGGCACTACCGTCTTTCTCGCAAACTTTCACATAAGAATCAACAGTCAAGTCGCAAATTCCTCACACATGCAACATCTCCATTGAGCACAAGTATTACGATTGTTACGGCCTAAGGCACATATTTTTGTAGCACTTAGTTTTTTAAACGAATTTACTCATTTTTGCGAAAAATCGCTCATTTGTATGCATTCTTGGCCATCTTTGATTTGGTACTGGGATCTAAAGATTGGCAGCGGCGTTTTTAAAGTGTTTCTCGTATTTGTTTCGGTTTTCAATATAAGAGGAAAAGAAATGAGCTTAAGAAACGTATACAAACGCTTCGATACCACCAAAAAAAGTTACATATACTATCTTCAAATTTCCGACGCGCAGTATCAAAACGGTGTATTTTCTTCGAAAAATACACTAAAAACACGGATACACACAAACGAGACGCAGGCAGCATCCCAGATGCAATGAAAGAGGCGAATCAATGGAAAATCCTTTTCAAACTTACAACGAACCGAATCCGTGTAAAAGCCACGCATTTCACTGCACTAACAACAGCTCCTTCGGAAGGGATCCCGAGTGGGGTATCGAGGAGGAGGGGGATCCAATTCTCACCGAATGATTTATTTTTTTAAACCGCGCCGCGACTCGCAGGTTCGCGCTGGCATTTGAATATAAACGACGTATAATTTTAATATTATTGGTCGGGATATTATTACTGTGTAGCAGATTGCTTAGTCATCCCTGAAGCGTTCGCCTCCCGTTGGGCGGGATCGGGGTGCAGCGCGACGTCTTAATGGATTTACAAGGGACTCCCTGAAAAGTGGGACGAGACTCGCATCCCCACGTCGGAGGGTGCCGCCGATGCATCCCTTTCTTTGAGATGCGAGACTTCTATATTTGTAAGAATTCTCGAGCTAAGTACCTGTAAATCCCTGTTGCTGTGCTAAGGAAGAACGCCGCGTGAAAATTCGAAAGTTGCCGATTTCTCCGGATCAAACAAGCATCTCTGATGAAGGTTATGCATATTGCTCCGTGAAATTTTCAGATATTTTAGAGTTCCGAACAAAACTGTCCGAGGAATCGCCGAAAAAAATCGAAGTTGAGTTAATATCCTGGATGTAAAAAAAAAGTGTGCGAGAACTTATAAAATGCTGAATCATACCCGCCGCAGCAGTTAGTTTTACATCTTGGCATTGCTATAGTAACTGCTGCAGCGGGTAATTCAGCAATTTTGAAGTTCTCGCACGTTTTTTTCACATCCAAAATGTTAAACCAACTTTACTTTTTTTTCGATGTAATTCAAAGAAACATTTTCACAATTTTCCGATTAAATTTGTTTTTCGTCGAAGGGAATATGGCAACGTCTGAAGGCGCATACGGCGTTCTTCCAACGCGGCAGCATGTGCGTTCATGCGGAGTTCGTCTGATCCTCGATCAACATTTACAGCGATGCGCGCACGGGGCGAGCTCACACAAGATAACGGAAGTTTTAGGTCCTAAAAACCGAATTCTAGAGCAAATAACGAAGTTGATCCGATTCCTCACGCCAAATTTCGTATTCTTAACCGGAAACTTCAGCGACCTGAAATAAAGTCCGGTTTCTAAAGCAAGAACTTGTGAAAATTCAATTTATGGGAGGAAATTTTTGACGTTGAAAAGTACACCGAAAAAAGAAGTTGATTTAACATTCTGGATGTAAAAATAGTGTGAGCGAACTCGTAAAATGCTGAATTACCTTCTATAGCAATTAATTCAGCAATGCCAAGATGTAAAACCAACTATTGCGGCGGGTAAACCAGCATTTTATGAGTTCTCGTACACTTCTTTCACATACTAGCATCTTTAATCAACTTCACTTTTTTTTCGGTGATATGTTTTCACAGATGGGAAACGACGAGTCCTAGTGTAAATTGGTTTAGTGTAAAGTGGTTTAGTGTAAAGTGGTTTAGTGTAAAGTGGTTTAGTGTACTCAAGAGTTAATTTAAGTAATCCACGTTGCATAAACCGTGTTACACATGAAATTTCTACCAGAATGCTTCAATTCGCTTCTTGTCGAAAGTGGTCGGTGGAGATCGGTTTCCTTACTGGGGAACAAGGTTCTGATGAGGACGTTGCCTGTCCGACAACCCCGTCGGTCGAAACGTCCGAGTTTCGCTCTGGTTTGCTCCAGTGCACCACTCCCGGTCTCGCGGTCTCAACAAAGCCCGGAACAATCCCGATGCTCCACTCCGGACTCCCTCTATTTTTCATTCGCACCGACGCAAGCACCGGCTCCAACGCGGCGCGAAATACATCTCGGCTCCAGCTCCAATCGTCTCGCCTCTAATGGATATTTACCGCCCTATCCGCGCACTCCTATAAAATATTTCGCATGTGTAATCTCCCACGTTGCCTAGAGTGCCTAAACTACCCGCCGCGTCGCACAAAGAAATAGACCCAGTAAAGTAAAGAAATAGGCCAACAACAGACGCCGGACATGAAATTTGGACGTATTTATGCTAAAAGGAACTAAGTGCAAGTGGAAAGATGGGGTGTGCCCATGGTGACCTGGGTAAGAAAAAATGTTGAAGTGGATATAGTTCCTATTGAGAAACTGGAAAAGCGGGATTTAACATTAAATCAAAAGGAACTGAGCGCTAACTCGTGGCCCTCGACTAACGAGCACACCCCATCTTTCCACTTGCACATAGTTCCATTAGCAAAAATACGTCCATTTGTGATTAAAATTGAAACTTTTGGTATTGATTATATCGTACTCATTCTTTACAGGGGTGCTTCTTGAGTGAAATTTGACGAGGAGACGAATAGAACCACTTTTAAAACTGTAATGTTTCGCATTCACGTGGTTATAGAGCTTTTGAAGTTTCCAAAATGTCCGACTTCTATTGACTCGATCCATTGTGCGCCGTCTCTACGCCGCTTGCTGATTGATTCTCCGCAGTTTTACGCGCTGCATCGATATAGGCGGATCCAAGAGGGGGGCGTAGGGGCTGACCCTTCCTCCTCCTCGGTCACCCTAAAAAAGGAGGAAGAAAAGAGAAAGAAGGAACGACAACTTTTCTGAGAGACCGCCGGCTTTAGCTAGGCTCACACGATCAAACTGAGCCATCAATCTGACGCATCAAATAGAAATTCACAAAAATTAAACTACACAGTACAAAAATTTAATTCTAATGAGAACCGGTACAAAACTGAGGGGGATAGTGTTCAGCTCAGGCAATTTGCATTGGAATATTGAGTGGAGGTCGAGCTGAGAGATGTTTTATGCGGTTTTGCGTATTATTAAAACTGCGCACAAATTGATTACAAGAATTTTAAATATTTATTGAAAATAAGAAAATACATGTGTTTGTTTCGTTCCTATTGCATTCTCTGCAGCACCCAAACGGAATGTGAACTTATATGTGAACATATCGGGCCTCCCAAGAAATGTTGTTTAGTTAGATAATTTATTTAGAGACATTCAGAAACTTAGGCTATAAATGTCTCTAACAAGTAGCTAGTAGCCGTTCAAGGAACGACTATGAATATCCATCTAGACCAGGGGCCCCCTCACCAACCTCCTGGCGACAAGTGGAAACTTTTACTTTACTTCAAAACTTTCTAAACAATTTGACTGCATTTTGCATTTAGAAACTAAAGTTTTTGGCCCAGTCTAGAAACAACGTATGGTCCATCAGTTTCCGTATGCACATAATTGTTTTTAAGAATGAGTCAGAAAGTGTAGTCTTTCATAATTTCAAAATTAGGCGCACTTAAAAGGCAGTAACAGGCATCACCCTTTTTTCAGGAGCTACCTTCGGGGACCGTCATTAGCTATCCAAGTTTACCAAACTTCATTGTTCAACCGATATACTGAACACGTTATTAAACATCCACCTAGTTAGTGGGTCAACAGTTAATCGACCGATGATATTTCAATTACATGCAATATTATTCATTCTCATGTCAGGCTAATGTTAGGCAAGACAGCCGTAAGTGCTATCTTTTGCTTGCTTTCGTGGTTGCGTTTTGGACACACAAAAAACACATTTCCAGGTTAGGCATCGGCAGAGGAGACTGCTGTTTTGTCTGAAACTAATGTACATCATATTTTATGCGTTTACGGCTTTCTTATATGTCTCGTTTTCATGCAAATAAGCGGAATGTTGCTGTTTTAGTTATTTGAGCGATGCCATCTAAAGGAGATTAGACCCAATTTGAAGGAAACTCGATTTCGAAAATTTGACACTTACTGCTTTCCTTGCTATCACGGCAGTTTAATTAGCGTCTCAAAAAAAGCACATTCAATACAGCGAAAAACATTCCAATATAACGAATGTTGCAAAGAGGTAAACCGAAAAAAAGAGCCAGTAAAAAAACGATCTGCTCAAAGAACGGGGTTTTTATCGTTGAATGATATAAAACCCCAAATAGAACTGAAGACTTATTCATTCATAAAGTATAAACTGTGCAATATCGCGAGCGATGTTCAAACGACTCGGTTATTATCTCTTGACGAGCGAAATGAATTCAAGCCTATTAGCAAAGGAGACTCCTTGCGCCGGAGGCTAAAGATTGGCACTGTAAAGCACAAGAGCACAAAACCGCTGAAATTAATTATAAACAGACTCAAATGAAGCACAAAAGCGAACGCAACCCGTGATGCGAGGGCGCGACGCTAGCTGCCTAAGTGCCTACTTGTTATGTTGCGTCCTGAGCGAGGGATGAAAGAGGAGTGTTTTGTCCGTTTAATAACGAATTTGCGCCGTGGGGTTTTTTTACTCGACGTTCGGACGTTCAGTTATTTTTAAAACGTGCTTCTCCACATTATGATACAGTTTTTCCTATTTCCTTCAATTGCGAAACTTGTATTCTTGAGCGCCTCCCCGAGAGTTCATAAATCAGCACAAGGCTTTAGACAAGAGGGTTTTGAAAATTCTAAAAACTGAAATTTTCTTGCGTTTTTGAAAGGAAATTTAAAACGGTTCCAACCGAAAGGCCCTTAATACTGATTTTTTTTTCTTGAAGAGCAATTAGAGAAAACCATGCCGTCTGTAGTTGGAGAGAAAAGGTATAGGTAAAAAAACAAGAAAGGGTTTTGAAAATCCAATGTATTGATCCTGAAAAAAATGTGCCTCAAGGTAAAAAAAATGGTGGGCAAAGAAAAACTTGGTGAAAGCTTTGGATACTCATAAAAATGGCGTTATCAATATCTAGGATTGGATTACACTTTGTGTCACAAAACGTAGCACAACTGATGAAATTATAATCAAATTTTCAAAAACTTGATATTGAATTACAGTTGAGGACATGCAAAATTTGATTAGACAAAAGGCGCGTGTTTTTTTTTTTTTTTTTTTTTTTTTTTTTTTTTTTTTTTTTTGGACAAAAAGACTTTTATCTTTTTTTAACCGCACTCTAATCCGCTGTCCGTAAATTGAACATACTTATGCTAAAGAAAACTTTGTGCAAGTTGAAAAATGGGGTGTGCTGAGCTGTGCTCGCTAGTGCTCGGACCATAAGAATGAATGGGGATTTTAAAGCGTTGGTGACGTCAGCGGCAACGAAGCCGTCTCCGTTGTCGTTCTTGCTCGACTTTAACTCATGAGCCCTGTCCACAACGCTCTTGTCACATGTCCACGGCTCATGAGTTAGCAGTCAGTTCCTTTTGATTTAATTTCAAATATAGCTTTTCCATTTTCTCAAAAGGAACTGAGTATATCTACTGACCGCATTGTTTCTTATCCATATCGACACGAGCGCACCCCATCTTTTCACTTGCACATAGTTCCTTTTAGCATAAATACGTCCACTTTTACAGGTATTCGAGATGCACCTTAAAAGGAGAAGATGGCCGTCCCCTGATGAGCAAAGACACGACGCAAGAAGGATCGACTGAGCTCCTGGGAAATCTACTTTTAGTGCACGATCCTACCGAGGAATAGTTGACTGCCTTAGAATGAGCGTTGCGATGTCTCCAAAGCATAGCGACGCAAAGTTTCCCCTTTTGTCGCACAAACCCCAAAAATCGTAAACACTGTCGGAGTCATGTAGCTTAATTGTAAAACTCAAAATAAAGCCCCTCTTGATTGCGGTATAAATGGGTCATTTGAGCTGGTAACAGAATTGTGTTTTGATGCTTGAATCTTGTAGATTAGCTAAAAATAAGAAGATCTGCCAAAACGGAAACTTTCTCCGTTAAATATTAACCGAGGTATCACGCCTTGAAAAACTCGTTTTATGACGTCATCCACCGCGGTAGCACATACCATGCTATGCACTCCCGCGGCGGATGACGTCAAAACCCGACTTTTCAAAGGAAGATATTTCGGTTAATATTTAACGTAGAAAGTTTCTGTTTGGACAGATCTTCTTATTTTTAGCTAATCTATACAAGAATCAAGCATCAAAGCACGATTCTGGGACCAGCGTAACTGACCCTTTTTGCTTCGATCTTCATGGCGTCTCTGCCATTCTCGGTAGATTACTTTGATTATGAGCATATCGATTGTCAGCATGCAGAACCACGTATCTTCAATGCGATGTTTTAAAATACTCGCTCTTATTTTATTGTGTCGAGAGGCTAACTTTACAGTTTGGAAATCATACAGAATATTCTACTAACAGAGAGGAGAAATCAAGAAATTTTTGGAGAAATTACGATGACTACACTGGAGAAAAAACACATTGGATCAAGAGTCCAGACTCTTGAAAACATTGACAAGAAAAAATACTCTTGATTCAATCAGATTTTTTCTTAAATCAAAAGAAAATCCGCTCAAATTAAGAGGCTTGGTTCTTGATTTAAGCAAAAATCTGATTGAATCAAGAGTATTTTTTCGTGTCGATGTTTTTAAGAGTCTGGACTCTAGATCCAATGTGTTTTTTTCCAGTGTAGTTTTCCAAGGAAAAAATAAAGTGTGACGTGAATTCTGCAACGTCGCAAACGGAGATACGTGTTTTTGCACTTTGGCCATCAATATGAGCACTGAGCAGGCAGTGCTGCTCCATTACCATGTTCCGCCAAAATAATCTCTCTCCTTTGCACGAGAAAATTAATTTGTTAAATATAGCAAGTATAATATTAAAGATTGACAACGTCGCAATCGAAAATACTTCTTTGAATTTAGGCTTCGACGTATCAAGGAACGGCACTCATGAGATAACTGTTAACTCAAGTTCAGCGAACATTGTATCGAACAATTTCTAAAAGGTAGTAGCACTGAATATATCGGTGAAGTGTATGCCAAGTGCTCGAAATAATGTGACATTTTTTATGAAAAAACTTAAATTTTAAATTTTACAAATAAAATGTAAGTTTATCAAAAAAATATGTTACATTGTCTCTAGCACTTGGCTACACTCCACATACCGAACTATCATTTAGTCGAGCGCAGGTCCGTGCTACTCACGTTGCCTCCACGGATATTGAAGGCGAAATTCGATTGAATATGGGTCAAGAATGGGGCTCGCCTATTTCCCTCCAACTAAAAATTAGAATTTTGCGACAAGTGGTTTGTCCCTTCCTTTCAAAAAAGCAAGTAGCTTTAAAAATCCAAATCCCCCGTTATATGGCAACGCTTATTCTCGAATAAGGATTTGCATATTGTCGTTTGGCGTGATGGTATAGGGATGCAGAAAGGCAACATAAGACGCGGCGAATCTCTGGGGAGAGTGACAGCAATCTTCTGCACTTGGCAAAATACTCCGAGATCGGTGCCTTATGTGTTAGTAACTCTGTATTTTTTCGACTATCGGCTTGTATGAAAATAACTCAGTCTTGATAAGCTCGAGTTTACACATTAAAGCTGAATATGAACGGATTTTGATAATAATGAGCATTTTCGAGATTTCAAAACTTTCGGTTCCATGCGAGGAAAAACAATGTAAGACATGGCTATAGAGCGTTTGTCTGGATGCAATTATACTTGCTTCAGGGATGTTCGTGTTGCATATAGTGTGATTTGAAGGTGTTTTGTAGCTTTCCTTGTTAATCCGCTCACATACAGTGTCCGTAAAACCCTTAAATACACAATTAATGAAACCTGAGACGTTTCGACTCAAAACTGAGTCATTTTCAGTCGGAAACAATAAAAATTTAAAAGAAAAAACGATAACGTTTCATTATTTGTGTATTTTTAGCCTTGTTTCCCGTTTTTCATCCTTGTTTTTCCACTGTTATCATTGTCTTGGGCTGCTCTTAAAAATTTGCATCTAAAACCCTTAAAATCTGGAACGATTATTAGACATGGTCAGAAATCTGATCTACCTAGACTTTATATATCCGCAATGTGCAGAAAACAGGAATTCCTGTGAGCGTCCGTCACGTTACAGTAGCAAAATAAATGACTCAATCATTCCGGATCAGTAATACTTGTTAAACATACAAATTTAGTGCGGCCTGAGCGAAGCATGAGAATAAATAGCAGGATAGTTTGAAATTCATTTCGTTTCTAAATTACCCAATCTCGTTCAAATCCGGTGCCAAAGTACACTGTTGCTCATTTGAACACGAACACTAGATTTTGCTGGGGAATAGTTTTCAATCACATGAAGTAAAATACAAACCTTTATAGATTTCAGGTGAAAACTTTTTCTTAACAACTTGTGTGCAAGATGAATGAGTTGCTCCAAAAGCTCCCCTTGACTCTTTGGACTGTTTTCCAAAAGTAAATAAAACATTTCTTTATATGAGTTTTTACATTTAATCGAACGTGTAGCTTAAACTTGCAAGGATGAGTTGTTCAGTGCAATATTTCACAAAAATGTAGCAGTATTCATTTAAAAGCTATTTAATGTCAGCCGCATAAAAACGCATCAACAATGGGAAATGACTGCACCATGAGGATATTTTGGTGAATATCCATAAATATTTATCTATGAATTTTTGATAGGTAAAAATGTCCAACTAGTGAAGTTCTAAATTACTCCAGACTCATTTATTTCCAAAAAATTATTTGCCGCATTCCTGTTAAAATTGTTTCAGTTGACAATTTATAAGTTGAAACCAAACCTTAAAGACAAATTAAATAGATGTTAGGACAACTAGTTTTATCTATAAATCAATAAACCGTGATTGAGGTATCGCGTAATTACAGCTTGGTGTAAAGTTGAGGGAATGGAGTAGAAAAATAATCGCATGTCTTGAAAAAAGGTCGAGTTGGAAACTCATGAATGGATTTAATTGAAGATGATTTGTACTAGCAAGACCGTAATTCACTTTTGCGCGGCACACTACGTAACTTGTTACGAGGAGTTGACAGACTTCTTGCGTTTAGAATAAAGGAACTTTGACTTGGATCTGATTGAGAGATTCTATAAGGGATAAATAAAAGGGAAAAACATTAAAATAAATTCATGATATATTTATTTAAATGTATTATTATGCTTATCAAACTGGAGAGTTTTAGTCCTCTCTATCATAACGAATTAGAACTGCCATCGAATATTTTCCATCAGAGATTACAAATTCTTTTGAAATATCTTTCTAAATTGACTAGAATTAGTCATCGTAAAAAAAACTGGACACTTCTTAAATTATTTTGAGATCATTATGAATGCTTTTCGAAACATCTAGCACTTTTGGAGGGAAATATTCAACGGAAGTTCCTTTCGGTTCAAATTTAATGAAGTATTCTCAGTATTCTTTCTTGCAAAATAGTGGTTATGCAAAAGAATTACATTAATCATCACTATCTTTTCATCTAATTTCAGATAAAATATTGATGACGGTGAAATACGATTAACCGAATGTACTTAAGCATCAATTGATGATAAGTATTTTCCTCTCGCATCGTGTTATTTTTTCTCGCGAGTGAAATTCTAGTTTTTGACGTAAGGTTCACACCAGGTGTGCCCTGCTCCTGCCTATTGTCTTCGTGTAAAGTTTCTTTATTGGCGTGTTTCAGAAAAAAACTGATCAAAATCCCGAAAGCAAGGTTTAACAAAACTCCAACTCTCTCTAAAAAAAGTAAGTAAGTATAAATAAAAATTAAAAATCGAACAAAAATAAACTAACGAACAGACAATACCACAATAATGGGCCTGTTGCAAACTTTTGCTAGAGCAAAACTAAGAGTTGTTTCTTATAGATAATGCCTCAAAAATCACGATGAGCGCATCGGCAAAGTCTGAAATGCACTCATAACTTCACAGTCTGCGTAAGAAATTTGCGGTTTTTTGAGCTTCCCGCTTCAAAAGCGATACTACGGCACAGGTGAACATTTTGTAAGAGGAGTCGTTCCATCGTCGGCAATACTCATCATGGCCGACGCCAATCCGCCAAAACACGCGTGATGGGACGAGATAATACCTGAACTGGATTAGACCAGATAACAATCGGCGTGTTTTAACGTTCATGTTTTCCACGCCCGCATTGATTGACCTTGAACTCTCCTCGAATTACGCGCAAAACTGCGCGCAAGTGTCGGCCATGATGAATATCGCCGACGATGGAGCGACTCCTCTAACAAAATGTTCACCTACGCCGTAGTATCGTTTTTGAAGCGGGAAGCTTAAAAAAACGCAAATTTCTTACGCAGATTGTGAAGTTATGAGTGCATTTCAGACTTTGCCGATGCGCTCATCGTGATTTTTGAGGCATTATCTACAAGAAACAACTCTTATTTTTGCTCTAGCAAAAGTTTGCAACAGGCCCATTGCATGGCCGGAATAATGTGAGACAGTATTCCGTAAATGCTTCATTCTCTCGGGTTAATCATAAGATTAGTTAGCACAATTGATAAGTTTCTAATTGAGTAGTGCGATTGGTGGCCACTTCAAAATATGTCCAAAATATGACAAAAAATGTCCTCAGAAGCACCTTTTTCTCCGGGGAATCATTGGAAGATCTGGTTCCTAAAATAAGAGAAAAGTCGGATCCTTACGCCACACAGTAGATCGAGTCAATCGGAGAAGTTGGGCGTGAAATTTTTGACTAAAACTGCAAATTTTGATGTTTACTTCATCACATTTCAAACCTCAAGGGGTGCTCTAAGTAGAAAATTTCACGAAGACACTACTGAACCCACTTTTAAGACTTCAACATTTTTTGTAAACAAAGTTATAAGCTTTTAAAGTTTTCAAATTTTGACCGACCTCTCCTATTGACTCGATCCACTGCAGGCCGCCAGAACCAATCACTGATTCCTCCACTAAGTAGCCCTCGCCTCAATAATAGTCAGATAAAATCGACAACCCTGTAGTCCAGATGCTAAATTAGCGTCTAATGAATTCAAAAGTTTAAATTAACGCGGGGTGAACAGGGAAGGGGGGGGGCGCGCGAGCCGGTGAATTTGAGCCGGGTAAGGTACGGCACGGGAACTGCCTGTTCGCGAGGGGTGGGGCCCAATTGACTCGCCCCCCGGGGGAGGGAGGGAGGGGGGAGCAGGGATGTGACAATTATTTAATGGGATGATTCATTCCGGAGCCCGGGCCCGGAGGAACTCAGCGAAGAACGGGACTAATTATTATTAGGGTCACCGGCGAATTAAGTAGAGGGACGGCAAGTTTATTAAACTCCCCCGTAGCCACCATTCACCATTCACCATTCACCATTCACCCGTCACCGGGATCAGCGGTCGACCGGCGTCTGCGCAATTCCATCCGGTTTCATGACGTTCCGATGCGCCGCGCCGGAGTTGGGTCTCGTGGACTATGCTCCCGTCCTCAGCAAAAACGCCGTAACTCCATCTTAGATTTTTTCAGCTTTTTACCAAAAATGTTTCATCACCGAAAAACTAACGACCATTCATCCTTCTCAGTTCCAAAATAACTGTTACGTATCACTGAAAATTCAAAATGTACAAAATGAAACATCTTAGCAATCAGGTTTTCTGATAATAGAACAGTATGTGCGGGAAAAAAATGCAAGAAGTTGATTGGAGATACGGCCTTTTCGCTGGGGACGGCAGTATTTTAGGATCATTAACGAGTTCCCACATGAGGATTCGGTCAGTGATCATATATTTCAGGGGCTATCTAACACTTTTAAAAATTTTGGAGTGAAATTCTGCGCCGGAGTCTACCAACGCCCAAAAACCTCGAGTGATATGAATACGAAGTGAAATTAGCACCATAAAAGCGCGTATGACACTCCGCAAAAAAGAGAAGATTCCGGTCCGTATTAGCGCAAGTCACTTCATATGGCGAGCGAATAGATTCCGCTCCGAATTCATACCACTGCTGATTTTGGGCGATGTATACACGGAAAAAAATTAAATTGCTGATTTAACGATTAAATTGTTACAAATATGTCCGCGACATGTTTCAAATATACATTTTACAATAGTAGGAAGCTAATTTAACCACGGGGGTGGCTAAAGTAGCATTTGTAAAATCTACATTGAAACATGTCGGACACTTTTTTGAACTGCAAAATTGAACCTCCAAACTAATTACGTATTATTTGTCTCGACACTTCTCATTTTTGCAAAAAAAAAAAACTGAAAGAAACTCATATTTATTCGTCCTCCATTAATTAACAACAAGCTAATTAATTACACTTAAATATAACTTTAAAAAAATGAATAATTGAAGCTCTAAATTTAGGTTACGCATACAAGAACAAAACGTCTTAAGTGACCCCGAAATAAGTTCAGGAGGATTGGTCGGAACTTTGAACCGTAGAGACTTTAGGAAATAATGCGTCCGTACTTCTTCAATATGGGTGCTGTAGCCTCCAGCACTGGAGCCTGCAGTACCTACTTGATGTACTTAAATCAAGTGGGTTCATCAAAGACAAACAGTAAGGTTATTTAGACCGAGTTCATCAGAAAGTAACTAAGCCACGTTAAGTTGAAACTGAGTTTTTGGTAAGAGAAAATATACGACTAGTTGAACTCAAAAAAGTTTTCAACTCGATTTTTTCGAAAATGTGGGTTGGTACCTTCCTGATAAACTCCGTCCATTTAAGTGATTCGTTGAAATAATATAAATTCCTAGACGATAAAGATAAGCGGGTCTTACTGCAAGTGAATCGGTTGTTTCCAAAAGGGAATAGGTCCATTCATCGATGAGTCTTAGATAGCATGTCCTTTTATGTAAACCAAGGCTCATGTACAACTGGACTTGTTCCCTTTTGAAAACAACTGATTCGAGTAGTTTCCCGACTTGCAACCCTCCGATTCGAGTTACATCTTCCATTGGAACATCGATTCCTTTCGTCGCCTTCCCGACAAAAAGACGTAACTGCACGTCTTCATGAACCTTGTCATCCATTTACTCAATGCTTCCTCGGGCTCATCTCAAGGCATGATTACGCCGATTGATCAGCCACGCGACGACTTGAAGTTTCCCTCTGATTTCTCTGAACCTCTCACCTGACCGCAATAAAAGGCACACCGCACCGGACAGCAACCAATTCTCATCCTTCATTTCTGTCATTCTCCGAGAGAGCGGTGCCCCACTTCATGCCGCTCTGGTTAGCGCGAATCAGAGGGTCAACAGAGTCAAGTTGAAAGTTTCCGGAAAGATAACAACTTCAAGTTTTTGATCCCGAGTTCTTGATTGCTGGGTTTGAGTGTCGATTCACATGAATCCTTGCACTGTTGCACTTTGGTCTACGACTGCAAGGGGAGATAGTTCTACCATTCGAAGGCTTCATTCTTGTAACTCACTCGCGATCAAGACAGAATGCGTTTGAAGAAGAAAATGGGGAATTCAGAAATTCAACGATTGACGAATTGAAAATTAAACTATATGAACTCAATTGAACCGATTTTTTTCCACATCTCGTAAGCGCCAATCACTATTTGGTGGTAAAGGGGTATTGTTATTTCTTTGTTTCTTTTGGTATAATCAATCATGTCTGGTTTCAGCATAGCTCTCTTAAAGATTATACATTTTTTAGAATTCGAAGATAGTCAACAAAGCGAATAAACGGTTGTTTTGTTTTCTCGCACTCGCAATTTTGGCGCTTACGTGATCTGGAAACAAATCGGTTCAATCGAGGGGCTCGGAGGACAAGCCGCATAAGTGCAGTTTTTGAAAAAGTTGAGATACCTATTAATGATTTCAAGTAAAGCTAGACTTTATGCATTTTCTGCGAAAAATTCTTCTCGAATTTTTAAGCATCAAAAAGTCAGTAAGAGCGTTTTTTCCTTCATAAGGATCCATGCAATTTCGAAACTTTAAACACGTATTTCTCGAGGCAAAAACTGCGCACTGCTGCGCCTTGCCCTCCAAGGCCCTCAATTATTGCAATAAAGGCTGTCTCCAGAGAAAGGGGCAGCCAGGCAGTGTAATGCTGCTACTCTTTCTAGAGTACCTTTATAGACAGAGTATGGCCATTTCTGTTCCGGTTTTTCATTGGTCGCGAGCGAATAGGCTGACACGATGCTCTTAGAGCCGTAAATAAACAAAGAAGATGCGGCTGTTATCAGCAAGCAAGATTGAGGTTATGCACATCTTACATCCTCCTGTGGTAAAGGTGTAAGGCGGTTTAACAATAGTTTTCGTGTTTTTTTCGTGTGTTATTCGTAGAAATGCTAGTTTAAATTGTTACTGCCGTATAAATGAAATTTTTGTCAAATTTAGCTTCTTATCGATGTTACGGTGAGTCGCCATCTTGTTTGTTTATTTACGGCCCTAAGAGCATCATGAAGCCTAAAAACTCGTTGACCAATCAAAAAGCGGAACAGTTTTCCTGTAGTAAAAAGATACGAATGGCCATACTCGGTCTATAAAGGTACTCTAACTCTTTCTCCTCCTAGAATGAACACAGTAAAAAGGTATGATAATTTCGACTATATTCCTGGCTGATTTTTGCGATAGTTATAAGTGTAGTTGTACCAGCCAGAGGTATGGTTGCGTAAAAGCCAGAAATTTAGCTGACTCGGAAGCATACCTTGTGCCCGTGTGACTATATAAATTTAGATGGTGAAACTGCAGAGATGCGCATCTCAGTTTAAGGTGTTGCAGACTGCCTGTCATAGGTACTTTATTTTGGTAAACCAGTGAAATTTTGATAATTACATTCGTGCTTCTTTTCTTTATAATGAATATTCTGTGAAAACTTCAAGCCATATTTTGGTTCGGTCTCCTTTTAAAAAATAAAATAGTAGCGGAGATATCGAAACACTGCAACTGAGGTACGCATTTTTGGAACTCTACCCTTTATTTCTGGCTAGCACCAAAATCCGTCAGGATTATTGTCATCATTAAAGCCTCGATACACAAATCCGATTCTAATCAAATAGACCGTTCGTTGACTGTTGGTCACCGTCCAACATTATTCTTTCATCAACATTTTACGGCCCGTCCAATTTTGATCAAAACGGAGTGCCACCAATCATCATTTCTTCCCGCACGGAACAATCCTGCCAAGTTTTCATTTGAAAATAATTTGGAGTACCGAATTTATGATTGATGACACGCTGTGACACTCCGTACACTTGAATGAGAAGTGGTGTCAGAATTTGCTCGAATTTGGCGAATTTTTTCATTATTTGCTCCACAAGTTGCGCATCAACCATCATTTGGACGTATTTCTGCCAAACGGAACTATGTGCAATAAGACATGAGCCCTGAGACCCATAAGATTATATACATAACAGGGCTCACGGTATAATGCACATAGTTCCTTTTCGCAGAAATACGTCAATTTGGCGAAACGTAGCGTTGACCTCCGAACTAAACATTCTCCTCACTCGAATACCATTAACCACCATTACACCATTTACCATTATACCATTACCTCACTGATGAGGCAGGGTAAGATATGTTGTCTCTATAACTGCGGGCTTCATTTTGAAAATCATTGGGTTCGGAGCGGAATGGAAATGAGATCAATAACGAGCGCAGAAAATACTTCTCCGGATTCGCACCCTGATATGAAGAGCTGCGCGGAACGACACCTTTGTCTCTTTCTGAAGCGAGCACTGAATAACTTCAAAAAGATTACTCCGTGAAATAATATTCTGAATAAAAATCCTGCAATTAAAACTTGGAGTCAACATAATGTCCCGCGCTCCAACTCGTGGATGTGCATAAACGACTAGCGAGTCGGAACTTTCGATAAATTCGCCGCTATGACATTAAAGCGTAACTGAATGTTGAAATGAGCCCTGACGTCCGTATAACTTCCTTCTTTCCAAGGCTTACGTAAAAAAAACTTTCATGCTATCATGTCAGAGGTGGGACGAATTGGTCGGCTTTTAGGCGCTGGAGAGTGGCTCTCCGGTTTCAAGTTTTGGCGCCGCACAGTGGATCGAGCCAATAGGAGAGGTCGAAGAAAATTTGGAAACTTTAGAACCTTAAAACTTCGTTTGTACAAAATTTTGAGGTTCTAAAAGTGGTTTCATTGGTTTCCTCGTAAAATTTTCCTCTAGAAGCACCCCTTGAACTTTACAATGTGACAAAATTTACATCAAAATTTGCATTTTTTGCCAAAAATTTCATGTCCAACCTCTTTAAGTGACTCGATCCACTGTGCGCCGGTTTGATAATTTGTCGCCGGGCGGAAACGGTGCCTATGTACACTTCGGGAAGGGGGAGGGGATTTGTAACTTTTCCAGGTTTCCCATCACCAAAATTATGAAAATTACCCTGAATTTTTACATCGATATTTTGCAACAGTATATCTGAAAATGAGCATTATTTTTTCTTTGTTCAGCTCCAAATGGCAAAACTTTTGACCTTTAGGCATGCATCATTCAACTTATCAAAGCCGTGATTCCACATTGAGGATGAATATAGCTCTCTTAATTCAGGAAGTAACTCAAAACATTGAGCTCTGAAACAAACTACGGCTTAGCTTGATCATGTGGACAGCGCTGATTTTTACGTACAAAAAAGCGTTCGAATGTACGAAACTCATTGAAACCATTCATCGGACAAATTTTCAGTCTATTTCCACAAAATTCCCTGATTTTTTTGACCATATAAAACTCACAAGTGTATTAGTCCACACTTTGTACAAAGGCCCACCCACAGATTTTACATTAATTCACACGAGAAAAATTGCTAATTTCCTGCTCGATCAGGCAACCACACTGCAGCACGAGGCCGCCAGATATTGCGATAAAATCGCGTTTTTCGCACGGAACTTGAACGGGGAAACGACTGATTCCCAGCAAAGTGTGGCAATGGCGATGCAGCTACTCGTGTTTACTATTTAATCTCACGATTACGAGGCGAGGCGAAAAAAGAGCCCCCGTTCGGCGGTGGGCGGGAGGGGCGGTTTCGGTGTTTTATTTATGAGCTATCATTTTTTGCCCCCGGCCNGGGGGGAGGGGGAGGGGGGAGGGGGAGGGTCCGCGCTCCCTGTCCCAAGTCCCAGATCCCGCCAGGAGAGCTGTCTTCGAGACGAGTTCGCATGTAGGAATCGCAGGAGCATGTGGATTGTGCACGGCTAATATCCCCCGACGAATTTCGCCGTACGCTACCGTGTTGCCGAGCATATGTTACCCTAAGGACTAAAAGGTGTATCTCAATTTCCATGTGAGGCATCTTTTACATGTAAAACCATGCTTTTTTGGACCTACAACACTGAAAAAAAAGTAGTTAGCGTTGAGAACTAATTTGGTAAGTTCTCGCCAAGTAGAATCAAAATTAGGCTTCAGAACTAATTTATTGTACTGAAGCACCAATCAATTCGCTTCATACGCTGACTTGACTTTACTAGAGCGCGAACCAGAATTGGAAAACAGCACTAGCTGTAAAATTAGCGCTGTGGTAAGACAAATTCACCTTCGGGTCAAACTAATTCGCCCTCAACACTAACTGCCACATTGTCCGTTACATTTATTTAGTTTCGAAAAAGTGGCGTCGGTACAACAGCCTCAATCGCGTCAGCTCGTGAAAATCAATTAAAATGTGAAATTTCGGGCTCGTTTGACAATGAAAATACTCCCGGTATGATTTATAGTGTCCTCTCGTTCTTGAAAACGTTCGAAAGCAACATAAATAAACCTGTTAAGGTTAGAAATCGTCTGTTCGATAAAACGTAAACAAGCATGATATTCGTTGGAGTCGTCAATCTTCTGTATTAAATTGCGATTAAAGCGTTCCGCGTTCAGTTTATATTTTACGAAAATCTGTGAACTTACTGCTTACTTCTATAGTTCGTGTTCTCCCGTAATTTAAAAAGAATATCTCAAGTGTTCGGACGAGATATGTTTATTCAGTGTGAACATTCGCTACCGTTTCATGTGTGAGTGTGTGTCTCTCTAAAGGATAATTCTGTCTACTTGCACATACCTATGGGATATTCCTTTCCTCTGTCGTTCATTTGGAACCGGTCAGTTGATTTTTACCTCTCATCTTTTAAGAAATCTTCTTTTCCTGAAAGTATTGTCCAGTTATCATTCGCTAAGCCGTTTTCTCCTCTCTCAGTTTTGAGGTTAGGTTGACCCAACCCTACCGAATGCGAATTATAGTAGCGGAATTAGTTCCCAGCACTAATTGTGGTTAGTGTACAGAAACCAAAAATCATGTGTGTCCAAATCACACAATATGAGTTAGTGTATAGAAACCATTTTTAGTCATCTGACGCTAACTCATTTTTTTCAGTGAACTCGGTAAAAGGTGCTTAGCAAATGACCCAATGCAAGGCACGGCGTAAAGTGGATCGAGTCGATAGGAGAGGTCGGACATGATTTAAAAACTTTGAACGCGTATATCTTCATAAATATGAAATTTTGATGGTTTAAAAGAAGTTTCATTGGTTTTTTCGTGATTTTTTTTTTTTTTTTTTACATAAAGTACCTCTTAAAATAAAAATTGTGACGAGATAAACGTAAAATTTTACAATTTTTGTCAAAAATTTCAATTTCGACTTCTTCCAGAGAATCGTTCCTCTGTGCAGCGTATTTGATTATGTCACTGTTGAAAAGAACGGCAGGAAAGCAAGCGGAAAGCAGGACCCAAGAACTTAAGGCTTAAGAACTTAAGTAAAATAACTTAAAGGCTGATCGCAAGAAAGGAGAAACATGTCATTTTAGAACCACGCTAAAAAAAGTCCGATCGGGGCACGGTTTTTGCCTTTTATGAAATTAAGTAAAATAACTTAAAGGTGATCGCAAGAAAGGAGAATTATGTCGTTTTAGAACCGCGCGAAAGAGAGCCCGGCCGTGGCACGGTTTTTGCTTACGCAATCAAGACAATCAGGATCAGTTTTCACCGAATACAACGTTGTGTTCATTGAACATGGGGTTTTCATCATGTCCATCCACCACTTGGATCGTTAAAACGCCAAATTTTCGTATCTCAGAACGAAAGTTTCCAATACTCCCAACATTGTGTCCAATTTCTTCCACACTGTAGTGGCCAAGGACTCGCCGGGAGGAACAAAAGCCCGGTGACTTCCCGGAGCCGATAAACAGAGACCCCGATAATAAATAAATAGAAGGTCGCGCGGCATTTCAAAGGCCCCCCCCCCCCCCCCCNGAGGGAGAGGAGCGGGCGGGGGCGCAGCGGAGCAGTTTAACACTCGCTAACAATATAATTTCCAGCGGTTTATTGTCGGGTAAAAAGCGTCGGGAACTCGTAAATTCGTCGCCGCATTGTTCGGCGAATTCGCGCGGCTACCCGAGTCCCGGGTCGCGGATCTTCGGGTCGAAGTTCCGATGCCGAAAAGCGCCCGCCGATTAGATTTCGGCAACTTTCGTTGCTCTCACGGCGAAAAGACGTATCTGCACTCCTGTCTGAGCTTTGTCAGGTGTATATTAAGACGAGCGACAGGGTTTATTTGAAATTGCAGTTACGCCCTGGAGTCTGAGGGACGACGCTTTGACCTGGGTCGCGATGAAGCCTTTGTGCTCCTTCGGCAAAGGCTCAGACTCGTAATTGAGCCATTCTTCGTAGAAATGACGTGGAAGCTTCTGCAATGCTCCTCAGATTCTGCAACTTCGTGCTCGGCTTCCGACTGAACAATGCGGGGGTCCTACCGAAATTTTCACCTCCGAAGTCTATCGAATTTATCCTCGTCTTGCCGTGGAAATTATCGGCAGGTGTTTTTGTGAGGTTTGCTGCAAGATATATACAAATTAACGTTATCTTCAATCATTTTTCTCTCAGCTTGTAATACTATACGTATACCGCTACTAATATGATAAAATATTTTGTACAATCTGAGTAGTATTACAAACTACAGCCGTTGCTTCTGCGCAAAAATGTTCTAAATTTGGAATAGACCTGGGCATACGTAGTTCTTCCCTCTACACTTGAATGGAATTGTCCAAGTGATGTTGCCTGCTCTGAATATTATCACTAGATGAATAATAGCTTTTCTCTTGGGGTAACGCATTTTTTATACTTAAATACATCGAAAGGTAATCAGCACTTACCGGACGAGCTGTAAAAAATGGGAAAAACATACATATCTTATAATGATAAAGTGTGTGGCCATAGAAATAGCACGTGGTTTTTCGCCTTTAAGACTTCGAAGTAGTTTTTGCGGTTGAACGAGAATGGATTTTTAGCGTCTAACATATGGTCGATGCCCGAGCGAGGAATCCATTCTTGCCACTTTGGGCATTTAAAATGAAAATATTTTGAAACTATCGAAATCTTATCGAAAAATGTCAATTAAAATTTGCAAAACTGATTGTTGCCCGATTAAAATGGACATTGAGGTGACTCTCGTCCCCAGATGGCGAATGAATGTGTTTTAAGTTTTTATTTTTGACGCCTACCCGTTATAGGATAAACACAAATTTGTGTGAATTTTATCGATTTGATAACTTTTCATCAATTTTATTCATTTTAAACATGTCTGATACAATAATGGTTGGGCAAACAGGGCTTATTCTCAGTCAAAGGACGATAGAATGCTAAGATTGTTCAGTTTAAGTTAGGACTCCTCACATCTCCCTGGGGGTAAATATAATTCCCCGCAACTACACTGTTAAAAGTCGAGGAATGAAATTCGATGCCGGAGTCTATATACTGTATAAAGCGCCCAAAAACCCCGAGTGATATGAAAGACTCTATGGACGATCTCGCATTATTCCAATAGGACTACGAAAAAGGACAGTCTAAGATACCCTTAGAGTATAGTCCAAGTAATATTGACTTTGTTTTAGATCTTATCTTCGTAAGAATGTGGATCAATAATTGGACCGCGTTAAGCAGGGAGGGACCAAGCCACATCAGCTATTGCTAAATTTTATTGGGCGATTTAATTTTTTACATGACAACGGTCGTGCGGATTTTTGTGAAAATTTCAGTGAATTTTCTGTATAGTGTGAAGCAAGGTCCCAAACATTTTTAAAGGAATCTGCACAAATGTTGTCTTGTAAAAATCAAATTGCCCCGTTTTTAGCAATACCTGATGTGGCTGTGTGTTCCTTCCCGCTAAACGCGGTCCAATTACGAAATTTCTCCCTCATCTTTTTAATAGTTCCGTCTCATTCAAAGCTAATCAGAGAAATTTTTCATCATATTTGTTTTATCTTCACATTATTTACCTTAAAATAATATGGGTACTCAAGGAATCGGAGAGCATATTTGATAAGAAAGAATGCCGCAATCGATCAAGTGTCCTCATTATCTGAACAGAACTTGCATCTTCCAGAGGAGAAGCAACATCAATCTATCTTCAGGGTGCCCATTCTTCAGTGTTATGTGTTGTGTCCAATTTCAAAGCTCAATATGTTGTGATATTTTTTTATGAGCTGCTCATATACGTCTTGAAACGCACACGTGGTGACCAGATTCATTAACAGAGTAAGTCCTTATCTTATTTTTTGCATAAAAGTACGTACCTATTTTATAGTTTTCAAAAACTGTTGTTTTTATGTATAACATGGATAACGTTGATGTTCGTGAAACGTTCCATTAGATATTTCCTAAATAGAACCGTTAAAACCGCGTAATTGTGGCCCAGTGCTGAGTAAACCTATATCATCTTTCTCACCACTGGAAAGCTCTATTTAAGCGTAAAATTGTTTTTAAAAAAAACGGTTAATCAAATTCGGTTCAAATGCAGCAGAGTTTAGAATTTTTAATTTGATCGCGTTTGATTGAAATGATTTTCGCTTAAAATAATGGCAACGTCGCAACCCTAAAGCCTGGGCCAAAAAAATCTCTAATGCGGATGTCTGACTGCTCCTTGTAATAAATGTATTATATGAGATCCCTGCTGCACGATTCATTGATAACCGTGCAGTCCTGCAATTGGTTCCTGATTGCTTGAAAACGACTTTGATCAACTTGGAGTGGTCGTATCTCGGAAACTAGACGTTCCCCCGGGGTGATCTTACAGCTCGTTATGAAGGTAAAGGACTGTCCTTTTATTTAAACGGCGTTTTGTTCAGATTTCGTCGTTTTTATGATTGCAGTAAAATGAAAACCAAATTTCTGTGTTTACCAGAAACTGATGAAACCGCCTAAGTGCCGCCCAGTGACAATAAACCCAAATACATATACACCAATTAGAGAGCTTTACTTAAAAGGAACACTTAGGAAAAATCCATCGAAATCGGTTGAGATGCAGAGGAGTTATGAAGTTTTAGGAGGTTTTCACTTTGAAAAATGGCGACGTCGCAGTCCAGCGTTTCTGAGCAAAACCGTGACCACAGCTCAAGGCGTCTCGGAGGATACTTAATCACGTTAAGCGTTCAAAATTGGAAAATGCGTGGAGGCATTTTTGACCGTTTTTTCACTTCTTCACCCATATTTGTGTATGATAAAATTTTTCTCCAAAATTATACCCTTGATAACCTCGCCACGAACATAGACGAAAGAGATGTTTCCATGGCGTCTCCATATCCGCCTAAAACGCCATAACCGCCTAAAATTTCTCACAATTGTGTTTTATGGATGTTTTGTTGTAGATCAATCCTGAATACAAGTATAGGTTTTGTTTTCATGAAGTAGGTCTTATCATTATCACTACCTGAAAATACAATCCACAATGCAACACGGAAGAATTAACATTTACTATTACTACAGTTTCTGTGCTACGGCATTCTTGATTGGTATCGCCAACGGTACGTCCAGTTTTTACTTGTATTTAAAAAACTACAGAAAAAAAACAAAAAAACACAAAATGATGTGACAGTATAGATTTTAATGCTGTCTTTCACTCAAATCACTGGATCGATGGGAAAAGTATACAGACGCCGTTTGACTTTCCTCTCTATCAATCCAGAATGTCTTACAAGACATTCTGGATTCATAATTTTAACATAGACTTGATTTCTTATTTGTCACTTCAAATGCGTAAAACAATTAACTCTCCCCCATTTACCGACATTTGAAGAAGAAAAAATTCAAAATAAAAATTTAATTACTAGAAAACATATTTGTTTTCCGGTGAGAATTTTTTATACAGCAGTGATTTTTCTGTTCCTACAGAAACAAAAGCCAAAGAAAGAAACATTCTTTTGATTAATATTTTCTCGTCGCATTAAAAAAAAAAAAAAAAAAAAAAAAAAAAAAAAAAAAAACCTTACATTGACATAATCAGTTTTTTGGCTAAGATTTCCAGTTACGATTGTACTAATGTCTTCTAATGCATGTTTTCTCCTTCAATCCTAATTTACAGTTGCCTTTTCGCCTAAGTTTTATTTCCTTACCTTACGTGGATAAACCGCAAAATTTCAAAAGAAAAAAATTAAACACTGAGACTCCAACTTAATATTCCAATGCAAACTGCCTGAGCTGAACACTCTCCCTCCTTAGTTTCGTAATGGTGCGCATTAGAGTTCTAAAAATTTATTTTTGACTCTACTTTAATTTTTGGTATTTCTTGGCTTTGTTTCCCCGCAAAATAGTGTGGACCCAGCACCATTTCTCCACCTTGTTAAAATTTCAAAAGGCTCCTCACAGTTTCTCAAAATTCTATTCAACCTTGTACTCTATAAAATTAGGGGTATCAATAAGAGTCGTTTATGGCTCCACCTATTCGGGTCTAATATTGACCTAAATATTGGTCTAAAAGCCAATGTTGGCAAAAAATGAGGGTCTGGCGGATGTGCAGCCAAATTCCGAAAAATCACTTTTTTTCTTTTTTCTTGTACCAAAATCAGCCCTCAGATTCCTGTTAGCGCCGAAAAGAGACCGAAAATGACCAAATTCTGATACATTCTAAAAATGTTGACCCTTGATGATACGAAAATTGTCGAGTCAAAGGAAAATCAGCGAGGGTGGGCCCAAAAACGACCGTTATCGATTCCCCTCCTTTGATGATTTGTTCAGTAAAGCCACAACGAGATAAAAAAAGAAGGAGCCAACTCATATGCTAGAAAAATTAAATGAAGAATTGTTCAAAGCTGAGCTAGGCGTATATTTACTATCGTAGCTAATTCAAGATTTAGGAACAATATTTTAGTTTCAGAGCATTTTTTTTTCCAAAAAAAAAGGGTCCAACCTAATGCGGCTTGATTCATTTCTACCTCTAGAAATAAGTTTCCTTTTTCAGCATCGAATAATTCTCAATCTGCGGATCCATATACAAACTCGAATAGCTTAAATCATGAGGCTGCGAGTCCAACCATCCCTCCAATTATAGACTTTGTCTCGTACATGGAGAGAATCAATGGTTCCTTAAAGGATGATGACTTCGAGTATATGCTTGACTACTACAACAACAAGAGCAGTATTGCACTGGAGTATCTCCATGATTTTGATTCCGGTAACATTTCAAGAATGTTGATAGAGAAGGCTGCTTACTGGAGCACACCTCCGGTTCAGTTCTTGGAGGAGATGGCGGATTTGATCTCCTTGGAAAAAGAGCAGTACTCAAATGTCAAAGGGAACTATGGATCAGACCCAGGACAAAGAGTAACATTTCTGAGGAAAAAATACAACATTTCTGCTGCTTGTGAAGTTCCTGACTGCGTCTCTCTTTCAAGGTTATTTGTTTGAATATTCAAACTTACTTCAGTCTCTCTCTCATGATGAAGTTACTTGTCAAATCAGTAATACAACACGTCTTATGAAACCGTCCTAAAAACTTTCATGAAAATCTTTCAAACCGCTTCCGAAATTCCTTAAGCATCCATCCGTTCTGTGTCTCTAAAAATTCTCATATCTAATCTAATAAATAAATTTTAAAAAAAATCATGATAAATAAACCCGTCAGCAGGAAACACTATTTTTCCTCAATTTTACCTTTCGTGATATTTGTGGATTAGCGCGTCATTTTATATACCTAAATATTCACGGAAAATGCACGTCAAGGACCGAAACTTGATATGTTACCGTTAAAGTATGGAAATTCCGTTGATCAGTCCGTTGCACTGGTCTCAGAATTGTGTTTTAATGTTTAAAACTTGTAGATCAGCGAAAAACAATACGATCTATCCAAACAGCAACTTTCTACGTTCAATATTAACAGAGATATCGGTGCTTTGAAAAATGCGTCCAATGACGTCACCCACCGCGGTAGTGACAACCTTGGTCTCTTCCACCTTGCTTTCTTCCAAGTTTCAAGTTGAGTAATCAGTGCAAATGTGTGTCTCACTAATTGAGCAGAGCCAGGTGGAAGGAACCAAGGGTGTCACTACCGCGGTGCATGGATGACGCAATAATATGAATTTTTCAAAGCACGATATCTCCGTGAATATTGAACGTGGAAAGTTGCTGTTTGGACAGATCGTATCATTTTTCGCTGATTTTCAAGTATCAAGCATCAAAACTCGATTCTGTGACCAGTGCAAATGACCCATTAAAAAGGAAGTAAATAAGGAGGCAAGAATTTTATAATGACTATTTCTGCGTTTGTTAAAATACTTGTCTCATATTTTTTCTGTATCTGCAGAGTAGCTTACGTGTTTCCTCACTTGGGCCTCACTGGAGAGAGACCGATTTTTGTCCGAAAAGAAATGAAGCAAGTCGATAGCACCTCTCCAGAAGAGGTTCTGGTCGTTGAGCCACATGTACTACGGAACCCGCTTTTTGGAGGACTTATACCCTTACCCTCAAACCCATATTACAGAAATCAGGTGTTAAATTCCGAAACTTTAAAAATAATTATAACAGTGCACCTTTATTACTCCCGTGACATCTTATACAGGTGAGTGCTAAAACGGTCAATTCATTATCTTCTGGGGTTTACAGGTTAATCTATCGTAGACAAAATCATTGATTCCTCAAATTCTATAGAGGATGAAACAAAAGTACTTGCAGATTTCTCATTTTATAGTCCTCAGTTTCAATAATTTCAGTTTTTCAAATCAGTTTAAAGATGAAATAAGTGTGTGAAATGGTGACTATGAGCATGCGTATGCTTTAGCGCAGAGATAGGGATCTCTTAGGGAATTAGAACTCTTTTGCTGCAGAGAACCGACGAGTAAAAGATTCCTCTTTCAAACTTGAATCCCTTAAGATTTCATTAGAACAAAACGTGCAAATATATTTAATTATATTTTAATGATTGCACGAAGAAAAAATAAGCCTGGAAATGGAGGGTATACTTGCGCACAAAACTATAACAGTCAGAAATGTCTAAATTTCTCTGGTCATATATAGTTGTACCTCGTTATAATTAATCTCGATGTACCGTTTTTTCGGGATAAAAGTTCATTTTTCCAAGTTGCGGTGAATCGTTTCTCGTTATAGCATTTTTGGAAACGACATTTTTCTGGAAACAACGAACTGATTTGCATTACTCTATGAAAAAGTATAGCAAAACACAACTGTACTGCATTTAATAAGTTTTACTCGCGTAAATTCTTGGAGGAGAGGAGGGGGTAGAGGAGGGTATGCAAAAGTGAGGAAAAGATGCAGGAACAAACCACGTTACATACGAAAACCTGGGTCATATTATCAAATTCTTAATACGTGGGCTTATCTAGAGACAATTGCCTGTCGATAGCCGCAAAAGTCATAAACATCGGCCCGGTAGAATGCTAGGACTAAGCGTTACCAAAAATGAAAATTTAGGAGCTTATAGTACCTATAGGAAACATATAATTCACAAGTTTTAAGGCAGCAGTAAAGGCCTGGGTGCTCTGAGAGATTTTAGTGTCTTAAAGTTTCTAGGTCGAGGTTACAAATTCGTCACTAATCTTGCTCCATTGTCTAATTTTGATTCATACATATTTTTTGTTTGTTTTAGGAATGAGACGGTTCCTATCCGAAATCAGTGCATCATGCTTTACCGAAGAATGAAAAAGAGTCTACTGTCAAATGCACGCAAAGTCCGTTTGCTCAAGCTGTATGACGTTGTTAAGGAAAACACTGGAGATTATTACTCAGGAAGTCGTACAAGGGTTGAAATTACAACCGCTTATGACCACATCTCTACCGATTTTAAATCCTCCATTGCCACTTGGTTGTATGAATATGATAGTGATCACGGGGAAAATACAATATAAGCTGGGTATTCTTACAAACATAAACTGAACCAATTCCACTCGTGAGTGGAATAATGGTAGGCTTTAGTAGTGCGACGCAATTTTGAAGGCAAATTGACAGATTGCTTGTTGTAACTAAGTTTGGAAACTTTTACCTTGAAAAAAAAATAATTAAATAAACCATTAAAAAATAAAAAAAACCAAAGGTAATAGTCGTCTTTTACATATTTTACATCATAGTTAGGAGTATTTTGTGGTTTCTTTTCATTTAGGCAAAGTACTCGACAAAATTGGTAGTTTTAGCGAAAGAGAACATTGTAGGTCTGCAAAGTGATGGACTTTAAAAGTGATGGATATACTTCAGCATTTGGACGCCGCCGTAAGTCCGCAATCATATATCTCGTTTGTGGTGTCTAAAAATCTCCGCCTCTATGTTATTTTTTTGAAGGAGAACAAATTGATATCGTTCCTTGAAGTTTCTGCAGACTTTTTTTCGCACAGATTTTCTCATCCGTTTCTCATCACGGCAGTTTTAAAGAATTGCCGTTGAGTAGTTTTCCGTTTAAAAAATAAAGTATGACAGGAAGTCTGCGACGTCGCAAACCGATATTATGTGATTGCCGACTTACACCGTCGATTTGCTCTTGTAAAAAGTCACCGATGGTGTCACCATTAAAATCCGAACAATTTATAGAGTATTTTTAGCCATTTATGATTAAAGAACATACATGAACATACATTTATGATTATGGCAACTTGGCCATGGAGGGATAATTTATTTCATTAGTTAGCTAATCATTGTTAATATGGAAAAGAGATAACAGAAAAGAAAACCAAGTTATCGGTGATTCTCTTAAAGTTAAACATAATTAATGGAAGGTAACTAAGTTCAAATGAATTTTTATAGAAGGGTGCTGCAAACCAATCGACGAGCAATGTTCCCCTATGGTAATCGCTGTCCAAACATGGGTCTCTCTTTCTGCAGCTTGACTAGAAGTCTCAGAATTAATTATTATTAGAGACACTGGCCGGAGTCAGCTAATAAATGGCAACCGTAAATTAACAGAATCCAAGGATGTACTTTTACGTTCTCATTTGAAGTATTTAATCAAGGATTTTATGGAGATAACATTTGCCACATTTCAATAGTATTTAACGAGGGTGTTGTAGTAAAGTTCACCAGATTTTACGATTCGTCATCTTTAATTTGTATCTCTGGGTTTACTGTACATCTCTATTTTATAAAAAATAAAATTTACTCTACTTTCTCCCAAGTGACCTTCAATATTCTCGTTAGTATCAGAGGAAACTGGGAAAGTCATTATTGTTTCGCTAATCTATAAGACTTATTCATTAAAATCCAAATTCAGTCATAAAATTGGGTCCTAATAAATAGTAATTATATGTATTATTATTATATAAAGTTATTTCACTTCTGTTTAATCTTTTATACGTGTAGTCTCCCATAAATAAATCACATGGCAATGCAAAGTTTCACCGTTTCACGTAAAAAGAGTGTACGTCTTATTTTCTTTCATACTTCTCTTTGGTTCCCTCTCCGCATGGAGTTTACCCTCAGAGTTAAGCTCTTGCCTCTCAGCGCCTGAAACTAAGCGAAAACGAGGCACTACCTTACGTATACTATGTTGCGAGATGCGAATTAAAATTAGCGCCACAAAAGCGCACGATACCGCAAAAAGCGTAGATTCCGCTCCATAAGAGTGAGAGTCACTCCGTAAGAGGAATAAATCCCGTTCCGCATTCAGATCACTCGGGGTTTTTGGGTGCTATACAGACTTTAGCACCGAGTTTCACTCCTCAACTCTCAACTTGAGGTCTCTACTTATTTACTTACCTACTTACTACTGGAAACCTCTTTCTCTTGAAAGATCAAAGAGTGTAAGAAAGAAACCTGCAGATGCCGGAAATGAGAAAATCTGTGAATTGAACTACGCGCATTGTACAATTCAGTCTGCATTATTGACATTTTTTATATGCAAACGTTCTTTTCGTGCGATTTTATACACCCGAAATTCTTTTAATCCCCGTTTTTCATCCCACGCAAGCTTGAAGTCGTCGAAGTTCTTTCATCTCGATCTGTGAGTACGTAATAAAGTGTGCCAAACTTCGGAGAGGTTGAAATGATGGAAGAGGTTAACGCTACATTTCCGCAGTCCGTCCGGCCACTGCGGTATTGCAGTATTGCGTGTCGTCGGTCTATTAATGTAAATTTTGATTCATTCGGTTAGTTTGTTCCTCTTGTCATCTTGACCTTTCCCTCTACTGTAGCTTGAACAGTTACAAGGAATGTACAACTTTCGCCGTCTCCCAGATCGATCCTTAAATGTCGAGTATCAAAAAAGACATTAAATACTTGATCTAACTCTTGTTCTCAGTAGTTTAAGTACATCAACGCCGCAACACTCAAAATATTAGTGTTCATTCATAATTAATATCTGCTGAGATTTGTGTAGTTTGAGTGTTAGTTTACTTGTTGTTAATTTATTTCTGTAGGTATACTCACATATAAGAAAAAAACACTAAAAAATGTGGCCCCTTGTGTGTAACAAGGAGGTAAAGTAGTACTCTGCCGTGCTAGGGAAGAACGCCGTATAAACATTCGAGAGTTGCCAAATTTCCCCAGATAAAACATGTATATTGGACAAAATTAATGCATATTTTTCCTTGAAATGTTCAGATATTTTAGATTAAATTGCTCACAAAATCATCTGAAAATTTTTGAAAATAATTTTCAGAATTTTTCCAGTAAATTGGTTCTTATTTGAGGAGACTTGGCAACATCTGAAGGCTCATACGGCGTTTTTCCTTAGCACGACAGTACTGGATCCCCTCTTTTTTGCAGTTAAACAAGGCAAAAAAGTTTAAACATTTCACTGAAGAGTGTGATCTACTGATGAGTTCTAAGAAGACCAAAAACGATACAGATCCCGTAACGTAAACCTCACCTTAATATTCCGATGTACCTGCCGGAGCTGAAATCCCCCCCTTCCCCAGCCTTGTATTAATACCTATTAGAGCTCAAAAATTGTTGACTCTAATCGAAATTTTTGAAATATTGATGCTGCTTTCCCCGCAAACAGTGTGGACCTAACGCTATTTTACCAACTTGTGAAAGACAGTCCGGGCCACATTTCTTACCGTTTTTTTCTTACACATAACTAGGCGGTGTAATTTTGTCACTAAATTTAACTCAAATTCCACACACAATTCTAAAAGCCCTTCTCGTTTTCAAATAAAACGGAGCAGAGGGGAGAGGACATCTCCTAACTGGACCATACTTTGCAAAGAGGAACTACTATTTCTGGTTCATTTTAGAAACAAACATATATGCCATTGGTTTCCCTATGCAGAAAGGTGCTTTTACACAAGAGCCAGAGACAGTGGTTCCTTATTTTAAAATGTAGAAACAACATATATATATTTTTTTTTAGAAAAAATTGATATGCCATTGGTTTCCTTATGCAGAAAGGTGATTTTACAGAAGAGCCGGAGATAGTGGCTCCTTATAGTAAAATGTAATCCAATTATCTTCGCATTATTGAAAATCCCACCGAAAGATAAGAGGCGTTCGTAAAATTAAAAAAAAAAAAAAAATAACTTTAAGGCGAAGATAACTAGGGTGGCACTCAACTTTTCCAACCCTCGGGAGGAAAAATGAGGAAAAAAACAAAAACAATAATAATGTTTTCCGAGTCGTGCTTTCCCATCGAGGGCGCAGCGACGTACACACTCCTCTCATTACGATGAAAGTCTTGGCATTTATTATTGCCCCTCGGAGTTCGGACAGGGAGGTTAACATTTTCAGTCTGACGTCGTCGTCGTTGTCGACAGCCATTAATCTGCGTACGCATTCCTCTATCCTCCGCGATATACTTTTATGTATTCCAGTTTGTTATTTATTATTTGTTTGTTTATTTTCCTCCCCTCACGATGTCGACGTCGACGACTACGCGGGGACGTGTTTTTCTGCCACCGTGTTGCCAATCTTGTCGTGCCTTCATTCTATACTGCTGTGCTAAGGAAAAACGCCGTATGAATCCTCAGGCGTTGCCAATTTTTTTTTGATAAAACTCGAATTTTCGGGAAAATTTGTAAATACTTTCCCTCCAATTTTTCAGATAATTTTTTCCGCAATATCACCTAAAGTTCCTGAAAATTTCAAGGAAAAATATTCATAACTTCTTTCAAAAATAACTATTTTCTGAGAGGGAATTTGGCAACTATCGAATTTTCATAGGACGTTCTCCCTTAGCACGGCAGTACTGCCGTGCGACATGAGACAAACGAAACTAACTCAATATGGATATAGAGCGAATGGAAAGACGGTCCAGAGATACAACTATTCGTGCTAGATGGATGTCTGTGTTGCATCTGCAAAATTGAAGGTGCGACGGCGTGAGCTATAAATTCGCAATGTTCCGCAGCTCCGCTTTGTGCTGCCAATGAGGTATCGTGAGACAAGTTAAGAAACGAGGCTCGATTATTACGGCTGAGTTGCTCATACAGTCTTTAAAGCACCACTAAATATACAAATGGACTGCATTTTGCAATTTGGAACTATCAATTCTTTCTCATCTTAAAAAACACTTATGTGTATAAGGAAACTAATGGCACATACGTTGTTTTTAAACCGGGCCAGAATTTATAGTTCCAAATTGCAAAATGCAGTCCAAATGAGACGAACTGAAACAAACACAGTATGGAAATAGAGCAAAGTAAAAGGAGGCGCATTGATGACGGCGCAGAGATACGACTATTCTTACATGATGGATGTCCGTGTTGCATCTGCAAAATTGAAGGCGCACTGGCTCTAGGTGTGAACTCGCAATGCTCCTTCCCCCTTCAAGGGACTCCCGTTTCAGGCTCATTTATGAAAGCACCCAACTACACGTGGAATCTAATGGTGCATGTGCCAATTCAAAAACGATAACAATGCTGCCGGTATTGCTGCCGTGCGGAGGAAAAGTGCCGTATGAACACCCAGATGTTGCCAAATTTCCCTTTATAACATTTATTTTTTAGGATATTTATGAATATTTGTCTGTGATATCGCCGAATACTATGGATTAAATTGCTGATCGAATTCTCTGAAAAATGGGGGGGAGGGGATATCCACAAGTTTCCTCGAAAACTCGTAAATCGATATCGATATACATCTGGCATCACACTGCGTGAGTCGTATCTTAATAATTATTTAAGATTTAGAAATATCGTATTTTATGGCATGGTCAGTCAATACATATTATTATAGGGTTTATTATGAAATAATACGTACGAGAGAAGACCAAAAAAAAAAGTAAATAAATGAAATAAAATAAAATAAAAATATCAAAATTGGTATCTTTCTTGTTTTCAATGAAGCATGGATGAAAAAAGAGTAAAACAAAAGAAAAACCTCATACCGTTCGCGCTATGAAAAGAAAACAAAAATTAAAACGGAAAAATGCGGATGCATATTGGTTTGACCTGTTGAATGTTGAGCTACCAATTTAATTTTTATGGAGAATGCGATGAATTTTTAGCCACTCTAAAACTATTGCAAAAAAGAATGACATCGACGAAACCTCGCTTGGAATTTTTCCTAAATAAGCGACGGCACTTTTTTTAGGATGAAGCTCGGAAAACCAATTTTCGCGGATAACACAGCCGGTTTTGACGAGGTGATGTGCGTGGGTCTGTTTATTTACTCGCTCGGCTTTCCCCAATATTTGCTTCGGTTCGAAATAAACTCAATCTGATCCGAAAGTTTCATTTAACATTTATACATTTACACGGTGACATGCGTATGTGCCGTTGCCAAGTTCCTCCTTCTAGCCACTGTCCTGAGAGTGCGGTCATAGATCTACATTTCAATGTTGCCAAATTTTCTCTCACAAATTGTATTTCTACCGTGACATTCTGAGCATTTCTAACAGAAAATTTCACTGATTTTTACTCTGATCCCGTGCCGAAATCTGAAGAATTTTGCACTAAAATATGTGTTTGTAAAAAATTCAAAAAATGAAGAAAATGTTGCAACCTTGGAATAAACTTAAGTTCCTTTGAGCGGGAGACACACTATAAGAAGACCGTTTTTACGAAACTGGAGTAGAATTCAACATCATCCATATGAAAATAGACCCTTACAGGGATTACAAGGATTGATTACCTCTATGAAAAATTAAAACCACAGGAGAAAAATTTTGAATAATGTTGGTTTTGAATGGTAGGCTCGTGCCTACCTCAAAGTTTGTCAAAATCATGAAATTTTTCCGTATTTTTTACTTTTTGCAGAGGCAAATCAATGCAATCCCTTGAAAGATTGCACTGGAAAAAAAAGGAATCTTAAATTTGCCGCCAAGAAGTATTTTTCTTGAATCAAGAATTTTGCTGCTTAAAATAAACTACTTTTTTGCTTAACCCGAGAATTTTTTTTCTTGCATCAAGAAAAATTCAGCTTGAATCAAGATAATAAAATTCTTGGCGACAAATTCTAGAATCAGCATGCTTGAGCCAAGCACATTTTTTTGTCAGTGTGTCTATTTCCAAAGTTGTACTGTTGAATTTTACTCAAGATTTGTTAAACTTGTACGAAAAGATTCCAAGTTAAGGATCTTCTAAAACTTCCCCTAATCACCGTATAAACCATATGGGGTCTCTTTCAGGAAGGAGCTGTTCGGGGAATGACCATGAATACGGTCCTAAGTCCCTTGGTCCACGGAGACTTTCCAGGAAAGCGAAAAAGGAGCATAATCGTTCTTGAATAGAAGGTTTTTGAAAGATGGCAACGTTTCAACGCATTAAGGGCTTTTAAATAATCACACAGCTGCAGTGAGCATTACCACTTGCAGAATTACGAATTCAAACCATTCGGGGCAGAAGGATTTCAGCGAGGCTGCTCCAAGCTATCAAGCGAATTCGTGCATCGTAGCAGCGCCATCGTGTCGAAAAAATCATCGTATCCCACATTTAAGAACCAGTGGCGTGGCGAGCTTTGCGATCTATCGACATTTCCCCATTTGAAGCTGTGGTAAATAATCGATTACCAAGGTGTTCGCAGCAAACACCCTGTTAATCGATACTTTTCCATAGGTTTAAATGGCCGCTCGATCGATAAATCGCAAAGCACGCCACGCCACTGTAAAGAACGTAACTACTCTTCAGCGTTGCAGAATTCCCACTTGCTAATTGTATTCTCAATAGAAAACCGTCAATCATATCTAATTGAAAATTTCACTGATTTGTTCTGCTTACACGCAATCATCATTGGCATTTTGGACTGAAGCTGATCAGTTGCACTAGTCACAAGCGTTTTTGAACATTTCAGTTTATAGATCGACAAATAATAAAGAGATTTGTTCAAACGCCAATATAATCCACGGCATCAGTGGCGTGGCGTGAATTGCGATATATCGATTGTTGTGCCATTTAAACCCATGAAAAGATTACAAGATTACACCCAAAGATTACACCCGATTATCAGGGCGTTCGCAGCGAACACCTTAGTAATCGATTCTTTACCATAGCTTCAAATGGCGAGATATCGATAGTCGATTATTCACGCCACGCCACTGCACGGCATGCGGCATCATCCACTGCGATTGTGCATACCATAGTTCCTTGTAACATGGTTTCATCCATGTTTTTATTTGAACAACCAGTGCAAATGCATGTAAGTATCACTAATTGATGAGCCCAAGGTAGGAAAAATCATAGTGTGTGCTAAAATATGGATGACGTCATAAATTGTGTTTTTTAAGAGGACGATACCTCCAATATTAGACGTATATACAATAAGGTGCTGGTGCTGATCTTATTATTTGTTACAAATTTACGACCTGTAAAACTATGAAAACACGAATCTGTTAATAGCGCAACTAACCCTTCACACAGTCGTATTCCTGTAAAAATTAAAATTGTTGACTCAGTTTTGCAACTTGGGAATAGACATACGTTCCTTCGTGTGGAAAAATAGCGAAATATCGAGTTGGAGGGCTTGCACTTTGGAGGGGACCAAAAATGAGGGTCAAAAGAGCCACTCGCGTGTTCGGGTCGGGGCTTTTCAAACAGGAAAGCCGGGAAATTGGTTTAACCTCGTTTGGGTGGCTAGCGTTAAATTCTCTTTTGGCTGCAACTAATTAAAAGTGAATGAACGCAGTTGGGCTGCGTTAGAGGCAGTTGCCTTCTTTGAAAATCTATCCTTTCTCGTGTATGCTTTGTGTAAACCTAGTCCAACGAAGGGTTCGTTCTCTCCGTACGAGATGGTCAGTTTTCGGAGGAAAGAATAATAACAATATTCCTAGTAGATCTGCAATATTTTTCATGGCCATGTTTCTTTACATTCTCACAAAAAAGCATCGGTTTTTTCGACAGAATTTGGTTTATATGTTCTAAATGCGACCTTTGACAAAATGTTTACCTGTATCAAAAAATTATCGATCGAGAGGAGTAAAAGATATTCTCTTTAAAAATTCATTGTGAAATTCTACATTCATTTAAATAAGAACCTCTGTAAGGAGGATGATACCGGCCAACTGAAGTTTGCCCGCAGAGTATAATTTCTGGCGAACTCAGGAAATGTGTAAACTTAACCCAGCCGTAGGTATACTGACTGCCCACCGCGCTTTTGTTTAACCGATCAATGTCTTTGATCTTCTAATATGATCCGCTTGACTTTTTTCAACCAGTCTCAATCCACAAAACAACTATTTTGGACAGAACAAAATGAACTATATTCCATAAGGGCATGTACATAGTTTTTTTGTGGAATTTCGCCTGATTTATCAATTCGATCAGAGAACCTAGGTTTCATAAGCAGTTCTGTCATTGGACCATCCTATTGATTTGATGGTGTAATCCGAGATATGTAACTGTCTCTGGGTCAAAAAGGATCTTAGTCCACGAGACTAATACGTGTAACAACACGTTTTTGTCCAGTGGGGTCGAAAAATCGGATTTTGCGACTACTGGTATTAAGCTTTTATGGATTAACATCCCTGTTTTCATTCATAGACAACTAATCATTATTATAAGCTCCCTGACCCCCCAAATTTTCATATTTGGTAACAGTTTGTTCTCCATTCTACTGGGCCAATTTCCTCGATTTTTTGGCTATCGACAGGCGATAGTCCTCAGGTGAGGGGTCCAGCTGTCTGAGGGGTTGGGCCGCACAGCGGCCGCAGGGACGTACCCCCAAATAATAATACGATAAGTCTTCGTTTTTTAATTAAACTTAGTTTAATATTTGGATAGAGAACCAAAACTCAAAAGTTTCCTGAACAAATTTCCCTCGCCGCATAAAACAAGGGAGAAGAAACAAGAGGAAAAAACGGTTTGCGAATTCAGAGCGTTTCCTTTGGGTGTATACAAAACTGCGGCAAGCGATTTACCCACAGGAAATAGATGTCGGGCTCGGCAGCCCGATAGCTGGCATAGCCCGATGGCAGCCCATATTACAGCACGGCATTCGGATTGATGAACGAAATTCGTATCTTAATTGCCATCAGGAACAAATAAATTGACCGCCGTGCCCTGCTACCCAGAGCGTTTACTCTGTGTTTGCATAAGTTTATTTTGACGCGAAAAATGCATTTTCCTCCGCAAACGCCGTTCCTGCAGCGCATTTAAGGGTCAATTTCATTCGATCGCAGCACGCAACGCTGGCAGCGCATTGTCACGAATGTTGCCCATTTTAGCCAGCTCGTATGGGAGTACTTGCGGTGCGTCGCTAAATTGTTAAAGTAAAAAAAAACCGATCGAATTCGGCCAATTTTTTCCATTTTATGAGGGGACGAAAGCAATAGCGTTTTCAGTCTAAAAATTGAGGGAGCAGAATTAACACAGGGAGGTTATAGCTCATTACTATTTCGGCTTTAATTTTCAAAGTAGGTTCATTCCATACGTCAACTCAACCAGGCCCGGTACCCGACCCCCTTCGATTTGGCTGAAAATTGGTATATGGGGTCCTTACATCATTCTAAGAAACTGTTTGGAAGGATTTGCCCACCTGACGCTCCGTTCTCGACCCCCAAAGATGGGATGAATTTTAGCGATATTAAAACAAGCCCGTTTTAGCGATTCTCATTTTCTCAACTTCCTTCTCTTTGACTCTCCATAGCGAGACTCTGCCTCAATCCATACTATTTACTAAGAGTGTTGCTAGTTTAACTTCTTATGCAGATTCGAAATAATACATTGAAATTGAGGTAAGCATTACTTAATTTACCGTAATTCAGGGTTTTTAAAATTTACTATTTTTTAGCCACCCAATGTTCAATCTGAATTATCCAAAAAACATACTTTCGGATTTTCGATTTTTTTCTTCTTCTTCCGGCTCAGGATATATACTTTTGGGTGATACATTTTTTTTCAATTGCCATCGGACGATTAAGGGCCTAATAAAATTCAAATGGGCCGAAAATCTCCTCTCATATGTTTTTTGCCAGTATTTTGCATTCGAAGGTTGCCAAATTTCTTTCCATGAAATTCTCAGACTTTACGGATCAAATCGAGAACGAAATCCTCTGAAAAATCGGAAGATAAATATTCACAAATTTCCATGTAAATCCGCGATTGGTCGAAGGAAATTTGGCAACACTTAATGGCTCATACGGCGTTCTTCCTCAGCAAGGCAGAATACTTGCGAGGAGCTCTCATTCAAAAAAGTTCAACTCAGACGGAGCCAGAGTTGAAATGAAATGTCTGCTCCTCGGTTTCGATGTTATTCGAACAAATGAGGAGGAAATAAAACGTCAAAAACTGGGACAGGACAATGGAGGAATCGAGGAAGAAGGAGGGAGCGGAAGGAGGAGCATTTGGGCGTCAGAAATTAGCGTAACGACTAGGTAATGAAGTGATGTGTCAACGAAGCCAACAAGACTTGTCGAAGCTTCCGAAGTTCAGTCAGAGACCCCAGCGGAGGTGCCAGATATCAGAGAATAAATGTATACAATTTTTTTTTTATTTTTGTGCTATGCTGCCGTGCTAGGGAAAAACGCCATAAGAACCTTCAGGCGTTGCGAATAATATCCTTTGGTAAATCGCAAGCTTTTTGGAAAAATTTGCAAATATTTTTCCTCCGATTTTTTAGATAATTTTGTTCGCAATTTCAACTTAAGTTCCTGATAATTACTGGAAAAATACTCATAGCTTTCCTCGAAAATAAATATTTTATCGGAGGAAATTTGGCAACTCTCAAATGTTCATATGGCGTTCTTCCTTAGCGCGGCAGATACGGTTCCGCACGATCACTTGATGCAACTATTTTAACTCTCATGCCGCCGGGTGGTATCGCGCATGATTGAAGGCGCGTCTTAGGCGCTTCGGTTCCTGAATCGAGCGGATCTTCAGCTACGAGTGAAATTTTAGTATATCATTACACCGTAGTATCATTACATACAAGGGTGTAAGAGGGGTCCGGGGGGGCTCCCCCAAAAATTTTCGAAATTTTAAAGCAACAAATATGCATTTTGTGTCAATTTCGTCATGAATAATTACCAAAGAAAGAATCCTTCCTTCTTTCTTGCTCCCCTTTTTCTAACTCCTTTTTTCGGGCAAACGGTGAGGGGGGCGCACGTCCCACGCCCCACGCCCCCTACGACCCCCTCCCCTCCCTCGGGATCCGCCTTATGTCTCGCTTTGTCTATAAATTTCAATAATCAGCCCTCTGTTAGCTGAACCAACTTCTACTCTCTCGGTCATTCATCATCATGAAGCTATTCTAAAGTGTTGATTTCCGAAAATAACTCAGTAATAGTATTAGTGAATAACGTTGTGGGGATGATAACGATGCGAAGTTCCTAAAATATATCGTCCCTGAGCACGCCCATTCAGATAATCTCGATTGGACGAGGCAAAAAAGAGAGTTGAACGCAAATTAACTAACTGGAATCACTTCCGATCGGTAATTATACGCTGAAGAAAATTTCATAGTGATGAACGCGGGCACCGTCCTTGCCTCGGCACGATATGTGACCATTCGTTCGAACACTCACAATCAAACAATTAATGAAAATATAATGAAGGCACGAGGCTCTTCATTGCTATGGCGTGGCGTGCTTTGCGATATATCGATTGGTCTGTCATTTAAACCCACGGAAAAGTATCGATAAACAGGGTGTTCGCAGCGAACACCTTACTACGATTCTTTACCATAGCCTCAAACGGAGATGTATCGATAATCGACCATTCACGCCTCGCGAGTGCTTCATTAGCCCAACGCAGTCGGAACACAGCGTTTTAACGAAGATCTCTCGTGATTAGTAAACATTTTCCGACTGCCGTTCCATTTCAAATGCAGTTTAATTTGAATGAATAATTTATTCTGATTAAGATGTATTTTCACGTGATTTTAACCGGAGCTCTCTCGACACCCCTCCGCCTTTGATAAAGAAGGTAGATCCACCGATACTTTCTCGGCCCTCGTGGTTTGTTTTCTGGTTTGCTTTTGGTTTATTTCACCTGCGAGCTGATTATTGAAATTAAGAGATAAAGCGATGACATAGGAGATAGTGGGCAAATGAAGCTATCCTACTGGTCAAAATGGGAGGTTGGATGGACAAAGGAGGTAAGTAATAAACTAACTTTCGGCAACCCACAAGAGACCCGAGGGTCCGTCATCCCCCCCCCCCCCCAACGGCAACCCACGAGAGACCCAACAGTCAGCCCGTCATTTTCCCCCTTAGTCTATAAAAGGCACCCGTCTCAACCAATAGGATCGCTCCATACTCTCTATGTCTTCTTTGTCTATCGCTTTGTCTATCAATTTCAATAATCAGTCCCCTGGAAAAGAAGGTAGTCTCGGTGTTTTGCTTTTCCCCAAGTAGCATTTTTCCGTTGGAAAAATCGCTCTATTGTGATATTAGGGTGCGATTTTTCTTATGATTTTTAGACGATAAAATCGCTAGGATCATCAACATCTGAGCCATTATCCTTGATCTTGTCGCAATTTTTTCTCCATGAAATCGACATTTTATCTCAATTTATCACGACTTTTTGTTCGTCAATATTGTGATAGATCGCCGCCGATAAAATCGCGATTTCATTGCAAATTTATGTGATGAAATCGCCATTTATCGCAATTTTTTATCCGATAAAATTGCAATGAATCGATCGATGAAATCACGATACATTCTCCGAAGAAATCACGACTTACTTATTGCAATCACCACACGATACTTGGGTCGCGAGAGTTTTTTTTAAAGTCGTTTCATAACGCTTTAACGGACGATTCCATCGTTGATTTATAAGTACCTAATCGATAATATCAAATTGTATTTGTTTCCCCCACTACGCACTTTCAGCAATATCGGAAGAAAACCTGTGGTGCATTTCATTCTGGAGCCTATTTCGACTTCCAAAAAACCAGAAACATTGTAATGAATAAGGAATTATATCGTTCCGTACGAAATAAGGGAGAGTTCTGCCCCCTTATATCACTCGGGTTTTCTGGAGGCAAATTAGGCTCCGATGTGAAATATAATCATAATTTCACACAGACATTTTCGACGGTGCGCCATTTTACGTCACATAATGTAAAAAGTTTGATCGTAGAAAATTTGAGGCTCAAAAAATGAGATCACGTGATTCACCTGACCGATTGACTAAGTCATTGTCAAAATGACTATTTACTGATTCTCTTCAGGGGTCGCCCATAAATCACGTCACGTTTTGAGGGCGAAGATGATCATAACTAACGTTACAGGTGCGTGACAGGTGGGAGGAGGGTTGCACAAAAGACGTCATTCAGAAACTGGTGCAAAGCGCTGAATTCTTTTTTAAATTTCAAAAAAATATTGGTAAAAACACTAACAAAATGAGCTGATTTTTCACGTAAACGTATCCCTTTACATTAGAAGTTTGAGAGATGCACTGATTCGTACCTCGGACAGTTGCATACTTATTTTGTTTTAATTTTTACAGTTTTCAGCTTTTGTTCCAGTTGAGAATGGACATGTAACAGGCCCGAAACGTCCTGGTTTGTTTTATTGCTCCTTAGCCTTGTAAACCCATTTGTTTCTGTACTTTTTTATCAATCTGGTGTAGTTGACCTCAGAACAACAAGAACAAATTGACAATAACAACTCAAAATAATGTAGTAGACAATAGTGTACCTTAAATCCGAATGGGTTTGGATGATGAACGGTAGGATGTCCAAAAATATGTGGGTATCCTATGATGATGAGAAAAATTAGTGCGTGCGTCAGAAGTGTAGAAATATCACCGAATAAAATTGAAACACTGTTAGTTGCCCGTAATTACCGGTTGGAGTGGTATATGTACTAACAACAAAATCGAATCTCCTCCCATCTGAAAAACCACAAGGGGGAAAAAAACTGATTCGAGTGATGGATTAGGTTGATAACTCTCAAATTTGGATAAATTAACTGAATATTATAGTAACCAAAATCATAAATGATTCGTCTGAGACGTTTTAAATTTTCTCTCGCATGGGTCGAATCAATTTCATTTCAAAATTTTGAAAAAATTACTCTGTTACAGGTATTAGCACAATTTTTGGAGCAAAAACTAGTGGAAAAAACTATCCGAAGCCCTATCACTTCTTAGAATCACTTGTTGGAATGCCGTTTGAGTATTAATCATTTACTTTAAAAAAAATTATTGGTTCACATGTGATCGTCACCGTAAAATATGCCATCAACCAGGAGTGAAACTAGACCAAGCAGTGGACTTTTTAAAATTCCAATCAGCTCATCGAACTTGAAAAATTGTTCGTTGACAATCGATCATCACCATAAATTGCACCCTTAATGAGACGCGAATCAAGGGAAGAATCTAGTAGAAGCCTGAAACACGTTCAGTGCTTCTCCGTGTGGAAAATTGTCTCAAATTCATACGACTGAGCTTAAAAAATTCGGTCGAAATCCCGATCATCACCTTCAATCATACTATCAATCAGGCGTAAAACGCCGCACCCGAGAGAGAAAAAAATCACAACCGATTTTTCCCTTTCATCGTACACTTGGAGGAATCGGCGTGCGTAGCCCGGAACTTTCCCGCGGAACTTTGAACTTTCGCGTAAAAATCACGCGTGGCGGAACGGGAAACGGGTGGCGGATGGCGGCACGTCCTCGCACGCAGCTCGGCAAGTTCAACTGGCGCCACGAAAAGGATAAACAGACGTCGCCAGCCGCGACCCTTCGCCCTCGCTCCTGCGCCCGCGAGGGGGGGGGAGGGGGTACAGTATCCCACATCCCTCACCCCCTCGGCGGATTCGTCCCGCGTTGCCACGAGAGCCCCAGAGAACCCATATGGGGAGAGCAAGGAGACGGATACGTCGGTAATTTTGGAGGTTAGGTCATAGAGCTTTTAAAGCCCAAAAAAAAATAGCCAACCTATGAACTAAAATGGACCACCAGACAAAGTACGAATTTAAGCGATCTGATACATGTTTCCTAACCAGAATTTTACTGATTAGTATTAGAACTGAAGAAAGAGAAAATTGGACAAAAGTCTCATCGAAAAGCAGTACAATTTAGCTGTGCTAAGCGATCGACTAACTGTTGAATTAAAGCACTCCACGTGTCCAATCAATCCTTTCCTCGGTTATATTTGCATTGAGCTCAATGGCGCTAAGTTTATAATATCCGATTTGTTCAAAAAACAATGGACCACTAGACAAGGTACAAATTTAAGCAATCTGATACATGTTTCCTGACCAGAATTTTACGTGGAACACGTTTCGCACAACGATAATTACTGAACCCCACTCCTAACTACGATATTAACGTTTTTATTTCACATTGGTTACGAGGAATTTGAACTGCTAGCTCGCAAGAAACTCAAAGCTCTACGTGAGTCAAATCGCGCACTACAAGGGTTTCAGCAAGCTTCTCAATCAAGCAATATTCATTTCCCACCATGTGTTGTTCAAACTAGAAGCAATTTGCTATAGCTGAGCCAAAGCGTCAAGATTGAGGTTGCCAGATTTTTATACCGCAGAGACTGTCATGATAACGTTTAGCGCGCGATGTGAATCACGCAGACCATTGAGTTTTCAGGAGCGGGTGGTTTGAATTCACGCATCAGGAATCATTAAATATCTTCGTAAGGAGTTAATTTCGGTAATTTTTGTTGTGCGCATCGTGTTCTACGTAAAAGTTAGTTACGAAACATGTATCAGAATGCTGAAATTCGTACCTTGTCTAGTGGTCCATTGTCCAGAATGATGTATCATTATGGTGGAGAATTTGCAGATGTCTGAAGTTTTTTGAAGTTAATTTGTAAGAAAAAACTATACTGAGGGAGCTCAGCATAAGAATATGCTTGGTTTCCGAATTGAACAATTAATTCGAGCAGATATGACCAAATGACCTAATCTGCTAATGCGCAATACCGCCTGATGACGTTCAAAATTAACCAATCGAATATGCCCAAATGATTACATGACGATCTGATCCGATCCCATTCGATCCCTGACGAATCGAAACAATTGGATAGTTTCGGGGTCTCTCATAAAGAAGGAAGGAATATTTTCCGTCAAAAATGAGTCTCTTTCATTCTAACAAATAATGAGCAACATCATCTGATTGAAACAAAAAACTTATTGAAAGGGGCGAATTTTTTTGGTCCGCATTAGAGGATGAAGGGTCGACCCTCTCGAAAAATTAGCGTGTCAGGATCGATTTGATCCTTTAAAATATCGATGCACGATTCGCCATCGGTTGTAGATCGCGCATTCTCTTCATGCACCACTTATTTTCATCAAAATCTCAGTGTATGAAAAAAAATCAGGTTGATGCAGGAGTCAGTGACGCGACTTATCAACAAATTGTATTGAAGTTTATACTGCTCGTTTGAATGTACGTTAATTGTCACATATCATTAAAAATACCTCAAATTTTATCCACCTTTATATTCTATAGTTTCCTACAAAATTTGGGATCTTAAGGGGCAATTGTTAAGTAATATCCAGGAAACGTCGGGGTTTGCGTTTCAAACCGTTACAAGGGGGGGAGGGGGCGGGACAAAAATTCTGAAAAATCTTCTCATATAATATGGACTTAATTTTGCAATAAGGAACCACTCTTTCTGGTTCATTTTAAAAACAACGTACGTGTCAATAGTTTCCCCACACAGATAAGTGCTTTTACGCATCAGTTAGTTTTGGTTCCATATTTCAAAATGCAGTCCATTTTTGAAGGCCTCCGTTACTGCAATTTTTTGAAGCAACGACCATGATAACCTGCATGGATAAGGATAATCGCTGTGATAAGAGGATCAGTTATCAGCCGACAGGGTGGTTTTTCCCCCGATCTGTAAAGGTTAGCGAGGCAGAGTTGTTGCTGGCGGGCAGAGTGCGGCTGCCTCTACTTATAATTCCCTGCCCGTGTCCCATCTCTCCGGGAGTCATTAATTAAGAGGTCACCGCGGGCATGCCCCCTGAGTCAGCCCGTCCACTGCCCAACTCACCGTCCATCAACCAAGTCCAGCAACAAAAATTCACTCTTTTACACACTTTCTCGACGCTCTCTTGCAACTTTGTCATGCGAATCACTGCCATGGCCATTCCAGTAAGTTGGCAACACTCTTAAGACTCTATTCAAATCCGTCCAGTATGTGGGTTCTCACCGGTGTTCGGTGTATCGGTGTATTCGGCTGCCTCACTTAGATTCAATTATTTAACATACATTCAATGGACCACAAGACAAGGTACGAATTAAAGCAATCTGATACATGATCCTTAACCAAAACTTCACGTAAAACACAATTCGCGCAACGAAAATTACTGAAACAAACTCCTAACGAAAATATTAACGATTTTATTTCACACTGGTTACGAGGAATTTGAACTGCCCGCTCACAAGAAACTCAAAGCTCTACGTGAGTCAAATCGCGCACTACAACGGTTTCAGCAAGCTTCTCAATCGACCACCGTTCGTTTCCCACCATGTGTTGTTCAAACTAGAAGCAATTTGCTATAGCTGAGCCAAAGCGTCAAGATCGAGGTTGCCAGATTTTTATATCGCAGAGACTGTCATGATAAACGTTTAGCGCACGATGTGAATCACACAGAGCATTGAGTTTTCATGAGCGGGTGGTTTGAATTCACGCATCAAGAATCATTAAATATCTTTGTGAGGAGTTAATTTCGGTAATTTTCGTTGTGTGCATCGTGTTTTGCGTGAAATTTTGGTGAAGAATCATGTATCAGAATGCTGAAATTCGTGCCGTGTCTAGTGGTCCATCGGACGAATTTATGCTAAAAATATTGGACGGGTGGGAAAAAAGGAGTGTGCTCGTCAGTTGGGGGCTGTAAGAATGGATGGGAATTATAAAGCGCCAGTGACGTCAGCGGTGACGATGGGGAAGAGGAGATCGGCATCGGATCACTCTCACTCATGCATGAGCCCTGCCCTTCACGGAAAAAAAATAGGGTAGTCGACACAACCAGCGGCTGGTTAAAAATGCACCAGCTACCGTGCGGTAGTTACGATAACTACCGCGGTGGAGGTCGCAACTAACCCGGTAGTTACATCAACATCCATGGTTACAAGATATAATAAACAAATAAAACGACCGATTTTCGCAGTCTTTTGCAGTGTTAGCTATTTGCTCATTTTGCAACATATTGCATTTGCAACATATGAATTTGGTTTCAATGACCGATTGGACCCATGTTGATTCGACTTTTTTAGTGAGCAGGAGGTCTCGCACTAATTCTATTGTAAATTTAAGCTATACTTTCTTACGCGTAGAGAAATTTTGGACTTTCTGAATTCTGATGGATTAAGCGCACTGCATTAGAAAATATGATTTGTAGTGCTTCAAGTCAAACCCTGTCCAGTGGCCCGGTCAATTTCTAACTTCCTGACAGTAAACTGAGTTTTTCTGCCGTCTATGAATCGATCGCTGTTAAAACAGCGCTTGCGTTTTGACCAATCAGCCCTAAAATATACGGATTCTTGTGGAGCTCAGAGCTCATGAGGAAATGATCCGATTGGTTTCAGCATCAATCTATTCTTGAGCAGAAAACGCCAAACAGAAAAGCTGTCTGGAGAAAAAGGAAAGATGCCTCTCCCGGGCAAAAAGTGTTAGAAATTGGACGCGTGGCGCGGCGCGACATAAAAAACCACTTAAATCCGGCCGAATTTCAATCGGATGGGTCGCGCAGTGTCACATCGCGTGTGCAAAGCCACGGTTCCACAAACCGCCGCCGGCGAGAAGTGAGCCGAGCGAATACTTGCAACATATCTGTTACAACATATCTATCATCTATCATATGTATCATCTGTATCTATATATCTGTATTTTAAACATATCTATTTTTTTTTTTTTTTTTTTTTTATATCAGGGACACTCCCCTTCTATCTTTATTATCGTATTTAAATATTACATATCTATTGCATATCTATATTACATATCTATTACATATCTATTGCATATCTATTGCATATCTATTACATATCTATATTACATATCTACTAAACATATCTATTGCTCGTAGAGACAATGTATTTCATCGACTCCTCATTGCTATCTTACCTACAGGACGATTCGATGTCCCGAACCACCCCAGTAATCCCTAATAGAAAATCCCTAATGTAAAATGGTAAGACCGTTTGGATTGCATTTTGCAAAAAAGAATCAAGAGCATTGCTGAAATTGTGCATTTTCTGAGGTCTTGGAAGAAAAACCCGACTATGGCCAAACTGTTTCTATTTTACTCGCTACAAATCGTTTTAAGACCAAAATTACCATGTAAATTCCGTATGTTTGCACGATTATAGTAGTTATATTGCTGAGTGTGGAGTTGCAAAATCGTAGTAACATGGCAATGCTACTGGTTCCTTTTTGCAAAATGCAATCCATTTTACATTAGGGAGTTTTTTGGTCTGCCAAACATTTTTCAGAGTGTTCTTTTTAAAATCGTTAAAAAAATAAATCGATTCCTTCGACCCAGGGCCATACTCACTAAATATCAAGTGTTTGTCTCAGTTTTTTCAAAAATTACAGGGGTGATGCCTGATTCTGGCGCCGCGGAACTTTGGGATCGCCCTAGGGAATGTGAAAGTCACTTCCGCAGTTCAATACTCAGATTTGCTGTATGATGATTGATGACACATGACCGTTAAGATGAGCGATTGGTTCAACAATCCTAACTGACTTTGCAAAAACTCGCCTATCAAAGTTGCAAAGTGCTAACCCTGACATTTATTAGCTTTCATTAGGTGAATTTTATTTGATATTTTGCTCATCAACCATCAATAACCATCAATCTATTCTAGCAGCGGTAACGGAGAAGTCTACCAGTCGACAAGGCCAATTTAAATCATTTTGACACATGTATCCTAATTAAAATTTTACATAAAATACGATTTTGGCAACGGAAATTGCTAAAATTGACTCCGAACTGAGATACTGAACGTTTTCAATTGGTGAATTCAAACCTACTGCTAATGAAAAAGCAAAAGTTTAAGCGGTTCAAATCGCACGCAAAAAATTACTGCAATAGCCCCAGAAAATATTACAACCTCAATCTCGGCGCTTGGCTCTACTGCGCGATTTTTACATTTCAAACTCGCAGGATAGGGAAAGAACTGAATTGCCAAGCCTGCGCCACAACCGTTCTACTGCGTGATTGGACTCATGTAAAGTGTTGTTTTTATCGTGAGCGGGCAATTTGAATTTCCCGTAACAAATGCCAACTGAAATCGTTAGTATCTTATTAAGGAGCTAATTCAGGTCATTTTTGTAATCCAAAGCAAGCTCTACGTAAAATTCTGATCAGGAAACACTTATGATAATGGTTTAATTGGACGTATTTCTGCCAAACGAAACTGATTGCATTATGACGTGAGCCCTGTTATGCATGTAGTGTTATGGGTCTCAGGGCTCAGCACATAGTTCGTTTGGCAGAAATACGTCCAATTTGCACCTTGTATAGCGTTCCATTTACCTCTGGCGTGCGGGCAACTTTGCACTGGTCGCGCCCTGTGCGACCGTGGCTTCAGCCCTCTACGGTCACTTCAAAGCTCAACGACGGATCTTTAAAAGGCTCACCCTTCGATGCAGCTTGACGCCGAGGCAGCGGCTGAAAAGTCCGCTGTCCGTCAGGGTGGATGTTTGTGTTTCTTTGGGCCGCCGCTTCTTCTAGGAAGCGTCGGAGTCAAGAAAGCTCTGAACTTGAGAAGGGACCTTCCTTTCTGTGACCGAGCTCTACTTTCAAAGAAGGACTACATCTCACATGTTTGCCGTTCACGCGTTTGATGGAAAGGACGGATCCCAGGACACAGTAATAACACTATTTTTCCTCCGTTTAAATCTATTATAAACATCGATTTTCGAGGCAGGCTGCCTCACACACCTAGAATCGATCGTTTTTCACAAATTTAAAGAATAAGAACTCGTATTTCCCGCCTACGAGCTGATTTTTGCAATTGATAGACAAAGCTATAGACAAATATGACAAGGACATGGAGGGATCCTTGGTAGAAGCGGGTGTTTGCGATGGACAAAGGAGGTAAGTAATAGACTAACTAACGGTAACCCATGAAAGACCCTATAATTAGTGCATCATTTTCTCCCTTGCTCTATAACAACCACCTTTTTCAACCAATAGGATCGCTCAGTATTCCTTATGTCCTCTTTTATCTATAGATTTGTCTAATGATTTCAACAATCAGCCCGCACCAAGAGTTGCTACTGGACAAACTTGACGCCGTGGTCCCAAAAAATAGGCAACCCGTCCTGAAATCCAGGGTCGGACTGGCTCGCATCTGAGGGCGTAGACCCTTAATTGGCTTTTTTTTTTTTTTTTTTTTTTTTTATCCGGGACATTCCCCTTCTAACTTTATTCAGATATTTGTAAATACAAGGACATAATGAGTTTGTGTACATATTGTAAGGTTTACATGAAGTTAATAAAATTATTTACATTCATATCGAAAGGGACGGAGGTATTTTAATTGGCTGGTTAAAGGGGCGTAATGTGATATTTCCCGGTAGGGCATCCCCTACGTGGGGAGGGGTTCAGAAAATTTTGGCAAAGCGGCACAAGTTTACGCTATTTTCAGGTTCAAAGTTTATTAATCGCACAGAGTAAAAATTGCAAAATTTAAATTATTGAAGTAGCCGACAGATTTCTGAAATTAAAGCAAGCATAACAAATTAAAGCCCTTAGATGCATCTAAACATCATTCTTTCCAAAAGAACCGAGCTAGTGCTGCGATTCACACGAGCTTAAGACGTGGGTCAACAAATCCATCCTAAAAAAGAATCAGACAAGAACCTGAAAAAAGAAGAAAGAACGAGTATCAACACTGCCGAAGACAGGAAAGACAAATTTGGGCCTCTTATTTAACTTTCTTTCCCGAATCTGAGCAACACCTCATTGATAGCATATACCAGAGCTCCAGAGCATTGAGAGCGCGCTTCGCTTCATCGCGCCTTCAATTTTTCAGATGCAGCACGGACGTCCATCAAGTACGAATATTTCTATCTCTGCGCCGTCGTAAACGCGCATCCTTTCCCTCCCTCTATTTCCATATTGTGTTTGTTTCCGTTCGTCTTATTCATAATGTTACTTCAAGCACTACGTGAGTAACACAGCCGAAGGTAGGAGAGATGTGTTCGGGCCTCTTTTTTCACTTTTCTCCCGAAACTGAACGACACCTCATTGACAACACATAGCAGAGCATTGGAAGCTCACACTTCGCGTCATCGCGCCTTCAATTTTTTCGATGCAGCACGGACGTCCATCAAGTACGAATAGTTGTATCTCTGCGCCGTCGTTAACGCGCATCCTTTCCCTCGCTTTATTTCCATATTGTGTTTGTTTGCGTTTGTCTTATTCGTTAGTGTGTTAAACACTCCTGGGCCTCCCCCTCTAAAAAACTTTCTGGAGAATAATTATTTTTAATAAATAATTAATTCACTGCCAATTCGAATAACACAAATAGCAAGCTAGCATAAAAATTTTCAATTTGAGGTTTTTTATAACTGACTCCGAGGCACAATTTTTAGGCAATACTCAAGATACAATTCTCTGGTATGATCTCCAGACTTTTGTGCTCTTAGATGTCTTCAAAGTATATGCGGGATTCTCATTTTTCAACCAAATTATACGTGGGATTCTCCATTTTTGATTATTCAACGGAACTCTATAGAAATTGCTCCACTAAACATTTTGTTTTCGTCGACTAATGTTTTGCTTTCTATTGACGGTTACGCATTGATAAAGATCGGAAATGCGTTTCTCAGATTACGATGATAAAAGTCTTCAATGTTTTTTAATGTTTTCAAGAATAACCAACCATTAGATCCTATTGAAATTCTCTGTATATTTTCATCGTTTTCTCTAAATAAATCACAGCCCATTTCAATTAGTTTTCTTTGATTAAGATCGAGTCGGACGTTTTTTAAGGTGATTCGACGGTTGCTATTTTTTGCCAGAGCGACGAAAGATATATCGCATTAATTCGTTTCATAATTTAAGGTACTTATCATTTTTTTTGAATTTTGAGATCGCACTGCTGTTGTCATTATGAGACTAAAGAATTCTAAGGAGACTATGAAAAATATAGCATTCGATACTAATATCGAAAGTGCAGTCGAATGCGATATTTTTCCTCTAAAACACCCACGCCTTTAATACATTGAATTACTTTGTGAAATTAGATACATGAATTCTTTAGTCTCATGACAATAGAAGTGCGATTTCAAAATTCGAAACGAATGACAAGTAGCTGAAATTATGGAACGAATTGATGCGATGTATCGCACGTTGCTCCGACACAAAAAATGACAACCGTCGAATCACCATAAGCGTTACAATTGAGGTTTTACTTTTTCGCCTTTAGCCATTGATACGTGAAGAGTGGAAATTCAAAATCTGGAAAGTGTCATCTGGTATTGCTAAAATTGTGCATCTTGCTCCGTAGCGTAAAAGGACCTGAATACTTCCCTTCAATTTTTTTTTTTTTATTTTATTTTTTTTTTTTTTTAATTTTAGTGAAGAAATGTTCTATGAACTTTGACCTTATAGAAACTGGTGCTCAATCATAGCTGAATTTATGCTCTCCCTATAAAAAATATAAAAAAGCAATTAATGAAAAAATTCTCAGGTTTTGATTTTACTTACTCAGAGGAAGAATAGAGGAACATATTTTGACAAGCTCGTTTCCACACCACCTTAGGAAAGCCCGATCAAGTAGGGGATACGGTGCTGCTCCTGGAGGTAGAGCTTACGGCGCGTTTTTTTTAACGTGGTGTCGCCAAGAGCCCTAATCCACGGGGAAGGGAAGAAGAAAAGGGAGAGGGAAGAGGAAAAGGGAGAGGAAAGAGGAAGAGGGAAAGGGGAAGA
>NW_017566800.1:2324959-2411540 GCF_001854935.1 Bemisia tabaci | reverse complement strand
CCCAACCCCACGAGCCCCCCTTTCCCCGGGAATCCTCCCCCCTTGGGAATCCTCGTCTCGCGGTTCTTCCCAACCCCACGAACCCCCCGTTCCCCGGGAATCTCCCCCCTCAGCGAGCCCTCCCCCAAAACCCCCGCTTCTTCTGCCGCATCTTCTGGAACAAACAAGATAAATCGAGAGTTATTAGTATGGTTTGCAATGGGTGACAAAACTGGCTTTTAGAATTCTCTGTTAAACCCCTCATTATAATTAGAAATTTTCTTGTTATCAGCAATTAAATCAGTTGGACCCATGTATGCTAAAAGGAACTATGTGCTTAGGATTTGCCTGCAACATAGTTGCTTCTAGCCTAAATGTGTCCAGTTCTCTCTCACCAAGATTTTAGTCGATGCATAATGCCATAATGAATCAAACGTTATTTTCCCAAATTTTAATTTGAATTGCAGTTTCATACTCTCTTTGGACTTGCAACATCATTGGATCACATTTTGCAATGAGAAACCACTATCTCTAGCTCTCATAAAAGCACATATCTGAATAGGGAAACCAATGGCATGTGTGTTATTTCTAAAATTGGCAAGAGATAATGGTTCCTTATTACAAAGTGTAATCCAATTACAAGTTTGCATTCAGTTGTAGTAATTGAACTGCATTACGCAAAAAAGAATTAATATTCTTGGCTCTTCAAAATTCACCTACTTATGTTGGAAAAAGGAAACTCGTGTTTTTTCTACGGTGAACCGAAAAAGATAATTTAATTTTGCGTAATGCAGTTTAATTTCTTCCAGTTAAATGCAATATTATTTGACTAAATTAAATGAGAACCATGCGCAGAACTGGAAGGAATAGCAAATACTTCTTATATCCCTTTAAGCAGCTGAGGGCATTCAAGTTAAGGTGATTCGACGGACGCCATTTTTTGTGTCAGAGCGACGTGCGATATATAGCATCGATTCATTTCATAATTTCAGCTACTCGTCATTTCTTGCGAATTTTAAAATCGCACTTCTCTTTTCATGAGACTGAAGAATTCATGTGCCAAATTTCGCAAAGAAATTCAACTTCACAAAGGCGCGGTATTTTTAGAGGAAAAATATCGCATTCGAGTGCAGTTTCGATGTCAGTATCGGTATCAGTATTTTTCCTCTAAAAAAACCACGCCTTTATTACGTTGAATTTGTTTGTCAAATTTGGAATATGAATTCTTCAGACTCATGACAACAGAAGAACGATCTCAAAATTCGAAAAAAATTACAGGTAGCTGAAATTTCAGAACGAATCGATTCGATGTATCGCACGTCGTTCTGGCACAAAAAATTGCGTCCGTTGAATCATCTTAAGGATACGGCACGTTTAAAATATAATTAATTTTATGAATTTTATGAATGAAATTAATTAAAAATTGATTGGATAAAATTTCAATCATACTAGTAATTACTACTTTCTAACTTAACACACATAATACACATTTAGGAGGGCACTACTTCCGTCCTCAATGACTCAACATGCGGAGCATCCATCCTCTTCGTTTCTTTCCGACCTGAAACAGACTAAGAAGAAAAAAAAAGGAATGATTAGTTCTTAACCTAAACCTAACTTGAAAATAAAAACAAATTAGTTTTGATTTTTGCTTAATATATTTGTCAAAACTCATACCTCCTCTTTTCTAATGCTAAATTCATTCCGTGCAAATATTTGGAACTTAAGGTGATTCGATGGACGCCATATTTTGTGTCGCATCGATTAGTTCCATTTTTTCAGCCACTCGTCATTTTTCTCGAATTTTGAGATCGCAATTCTGTTGTCAGGAGACTGAAGAATTCCCTCACCAATTTTGACAAACAAATTCAACGTAATAAAGGCGTGGATTTTTTAGAGAGGAAATATCGCACTCGAGTGCAGTTTTGATATCAGATCGAGTGCGATATTTTTCCTCTAAAAAAACCACGGCTTTATTAAGTAAAATTTGTTTGTCAAAATTGTTAAGTGAATTCCTCAGTCTCCTCACAACATTATTGCGACCTCAAACTTCGAGAAAAATAATGGGTAGCTGAAAAAATGGAACCAGTCGATGCGATATCGCATGTTGCTCTGACACATAATATGGCGTCCATCGAATCACCTTAGTGCAATTGTTTTTACGCTATTTGTTCTCCTGAGCTATTTATTCTGTGAGCAAATAATTAGTCATTTCAAGTGGCTTTTTGAACGCAGCATAATTGGACTGCATTTTGCAATTTGGAACTATAAAGGCTGGCCCGGTTTAAAGAGAACGTATGTGCCATTAGTTTCCCTAAGCACGTAAGTGTTTTTTCAGATAAGCCAGAATTTACAGTTCCAAATTGCAAAATGCAGTCCAACTATAATTGTTCTGATTTTAAATACTTAAAATATCAAACATCATTAATGAGCGATTCAATGATCAAAATGTGACTTTATGATACGTCTTAATTGGACCATGCTGTACAGTAGAGGAATTGATAATTTGCCTTATTTCAGAAATGTTAGTAGTTTGCAGATAAGTGCTTTTGTGAGGGAAAAAGAATTAGTAGTTTCAATCGGATGTATTTCTGTTAAACGGAACTATGTGCATTATGACGTGAGCCCTGTTATGCATGTATTTTTATGGGTTTCAGAGCTCATGTCTTAAGGCACATAGTTCCGTTTGACAGAAATACGTCCAATCACAATATGTACTTCAACTGCAAATGGTGTAAAGTGGCAGATACACTTGCAAGTTAGAAGCGCTTGTTAAAAGTGAAACATCAATAGGAAACCGGGATTTCGATCGCTCGACGTCTAGCTATCAAAATCTTCCTTTCCTATTGGTGTTTCACTTTCAACAAGCGCTTCTAATTCGCAAGTGTATCTGGGTCTTCAGAGGAGACGATAATGAAAGATGGAAGAAAGAATAAATAAAGAAAGAGAAATTAATAAGAGGTAGTTACGAAATAAAATGAAGAGAGCAAATTAAAATTAGGTATGAACTGCTTTCACTGCACCCGTTTCTTGCCAATCTGAAAGAAGAAGAAAAATTGGAAAATTAGTTTGAGGTATTTAGAATATATAAAAGAAAAAAAAGAAAAATGAAAGAAGATGAAACAACTTTCACTGTGTTCGTTTCTTATCGATGTAAAAAGAAATAGATAAAAAAAAAACATGATAAAGATTTGAAAAAAACATGGAGAGAAAAAGTAATATGATGTTTGAGAAAAACTACCAATTCTGTAAAGCAATTTTATCCGCGATCAGTATGCTGAAAGTAGCTTGTGCTCTGACCCTGTCTCTTGTCAATTTAGAAGAGATAAATACACGAGGAAGGAGAAAGAAAAATTAGCATGAAGCCTTTGAAGAGGAAAAATAAAAATTTAGTCCCATAAAATAAGTTGTTTTCATTCAAAAAGCAAAATGCCGGAAACTTCATTACTGTTTTGCCGATCTGGAAAAATGGAAAAATGAAGGAAGCAGAGCTGCTAAAGATCTAATGTAAATTAAAATTATAGCCTGTGCGCAATTTTTTTTTACTAAAACTTTAACGAGAGTTCGAATATCGATAGCTGAAGGTTGAAAATACTTATCTTTGACTGTGACGTCGCAAATCTCTGCTCTTGTTTTATTATTTTCAACCAGAACTAATCAGCAGTTTTTCATTTTTATGAATTTTTCATTAATATGAGTTTTTCAGTCATTCTATAATATTTACGGAGAATTTGAGGGAGATTCCTTGATTACTTTTCTTTTCTGAAAGTGGAACATCGGAGATTTTCAAACGTGGAGATGTAGTTGCGCATTTTTTATTTAATCAATGTATTTTGATGCGATTCTGGATGCAAAATAATGACCTGAAACAAACAAAAATAAAAAAAAAATTATTAAAAGTCTAAAAGCATGAAAATAATTGGGTTATTAATGAATAATTGTTCATAAATAAAAAATAAAAATAAAAAAAAAAAAAAAAAAAAAAAAAAATTTGACTACTCAAGATTGATACTCAAGATTCAAGAATGCAAAAAAATGACCTAAAAGAAAATAGCAACAATATAAGTCAAAAAGCATGAGAGCGATTGGACAATTCGACTACATTTTGCAATTTGGACCTATAAATTCTGGCTCATCTGAAAAAACACTTATGTGCATAGCGCACACTAATGGCACATACGTTGTTTTTAAACCGGGCTAGAATTTATAGTTCCATATTGCAAAATGCAGTCCAATTAATAAATACTTTGATTGATTACTTTTAAACTTTAACCAAACGAATGTTCACTTCTATTAAAAAATCTGCGATTTTGAGGGTTGATTCTCGTTTATATTATTTCAGAGCAAGCGCTGAAAATTACTCAAGAATTCAAGAAAGTTTTCACAATCTAAGGGTTTTTTTTGGTTGTGTAGATCTGTGCAAATTGCAGGAAAACAATGAAGGTGATTCGATGAACGCCATATTTTGTGTCAGAACGGCATGCGATTTATCGCATCAATTGGTTCCATTTTTTCAGCTACTCGTCATTTTTCTACATTTTGAGATTGCAATTCTGTCGTCAGGAGACTAAAGCACTCACTTACCAATTTTAACAAAGAAATTCAACGTAATAAAGGCGTGGTTTTTTTTTGAGAGGAAACATCGCATTCGATACTGATATCGAAACTGCTTTCGAATGCGATATTTTCTCTCTAAAAAAAACACGCCTTTATTACGTTGAATTTCTTTGTTAAAATTGGTAAGTGAGTACTTTAGTCTCCTGACAACAGAATTGCGATTTCAAAATTGGAGAAAAATGACAAGTACCTAAAAAAATGGAACTAATTGATGCGATATATCGCATGCGGTTCTGACACAAAATATGGCGTCCATTGAATCACCTTAATATACTGTTGATCCATAGAATTGGAATGAATTGGAATAAAATATTATTACTTTCCTTATTCCTTTTTTATTTATTTACCTTCTTTTTTCCTTTATCTTTTATCTGAGAATACGAGTACCTAAAACGATGATTAATAAAAATTTAAACCTGGTACGGCCGTAGTAATGATAAAATACTATAGAATATACCTAAAATTTATAATTTATGAGCGAAAAAATTTCAATTTGAAAAATGACTGCTTTATTTAACTTTGAAAAATAAAAATTAAAAATTTGAAAATTCAAAATTTGAAATTTCAAAATTTGAAATTTGTAAATTCAAAATTTAAATTTGAAATTTTTAAATTGAAAAAATAAAAATTTGAAAAATAAAAAATTTAAAATTAAAACTATCAAAATTTCAAGTGTACAAAAATAGAAGGCATGAGTAAGCTATAAGGTTCACTTACATATTAGGATCTTAATCCAAATTGAGTTACTACAAATGTTGGAATTCCGGTTGCTGACTGCAGTGTACTACTAAATCACTACCACTGAAACACTGAAACACTGAAGCACTGAAGCACTGAAGCACTGAAGCACTGAAGCACTGAAGCACTGAAGCACTGAAGCACTGAAGCACTGAAGCACTGAAGTACTGAACCACTAAACAACTAAGCCACTGAACCACTGACTCTCTGACCTGTTCACCCATGGAACTTCTTCGCTTTCTAAACTCACACTGATTGAACTTTAGGGAAGGGGTCTCCCTTTTGTAAGCTCGGTTGGTCTGTAGCCACCTCCAAAATTCCCACCCCCCTCTGCTGACCCCTCCTGCAATTAGGATGTAATTTAGAAACTATTTCCTCGTTGTCCTGTGGCGGGAAACCCGAATTTTACGGAACAAAAGGACAAAAATGCATCCCTTTTGTTCCATTGAGGTGGAGGGACCTCTTTATTGTAAACAGGATTTGAAAATCCCTGTTCTGTTCTTCGAGAAACTTCGAGACTACAAAACAATGAAAAAGGATTAAATTGTGTAAACAATAAGAAACGAAAAGAACGCTATGAGGATGTATTTTTTGGGGGAAGGGAGGGGTAAAAGTCCGTAAAAGTTCAAAACAAAAGAAACATACTTAACCCAAAACCCTTTGGGGAGGGGCGAAAAAGAGAGGAAATTTCTAAATGAACTGTTCCAGAATGTTCCAGAAACAAGAGCGTCTATAATGTGATGATGATGGGGGAAAATTAATCAACGCAGAACTTTATTTTGCGTTCAAAACAACGTAGTTTTTTCTCCGTTCTCAAAATTGTCACGGAATCACCATGCGTGCACTGAAATAAGAAGCAACTTGCAACAGTTTTTGCTCTAAACTGGGAGGTGTGACTTGCAAAAAAGATTAGGTAATTCCAATTGGACTTCATTTTGCAATTCAGAACTACAATATTTGTCTCATTTGTGAAAACTTTTGTGCATAGGGAAACTAATGGCACATTCGTTGTTCCTAAACTAAGCCAGAAATCGTAGTTCTCAATCGAAAAATGCAGTCCAATCCACCTTTGATGTATATTCGATGCAAGCTAATATTCCGTAAGTCGCAAAAAAGTTAGGTAAATCCAATTATTGGACTTCATTTTGCAATTTGGAACAACAATTTCTGCATCATCCGCAAAAACACTTTTGTGCATAGGGAATCTAATGGCACATACGTTGTTCCTGAACAGAGCCAGAAATTGTAGTTCCTAATTGCAGAATGCAGTCCAATTGACCTTCTCGAATTTTGTCTCCGCATACAAGCTTTTTTTCCGCGGATGCTCTGAAAAAGTCGCAGAATATCATTTTGCTGTTGTTGAATTGTTAAAATTAATTTATTTTCGTTTTAGTACAGAGGTATACAAAGCTTAAAGACAATTAGTTTTTGTCTATACTAGCGTATTAAAATATCTTGGTTTATCCATTTCCGAGTAAGAGTTGTGCTAAAAATAATTATTCCAACAACCGTTTCTAATCAAATAACGCGCGTATCAAGAGTATTGAGTAGTTCTGAATGATGGGTAAACAAAAGGCTTTCATTAGTCTTTAAGTGCAAAAGTGATGATTGGATAATATGAGACATCGGCTATAATCCGATATACTTATAACTTGCAGAGGCATTCTTCTCTATGAAGAAAACCCCTCGGGACTTTTATAAATAGTTTCACTTGCGCCTTTGAGAGTGTGTTCCCATACTGTCACTTTAATTATCGATCACTTTACCTGAACTCGAAAATTTCCGTTGTTATCTCAGGGAGAAGAATCGGTGACTTGAGAGACAAAATCGTTATTTAGATCTTATGTATTGCAATTAAAAATATTACCGCATCTTCTTTCATTCGCTTTTTTTTTAAAATACTAATATTGCACTCAGTACTCACAGGCGCTAACGCGCCAAATGCGCCTAAAAAATCGGCCATGGCACCTAAAAAATGAAGGTACTGCGCCAACGTGGCCCCTAAAAATTGCTCCCGAAAAATCTTGATTTTCATAAGAAGTCACATAAAGAAAGAAAACAAATCTATTTGAATTAAAAAAAAAAAAACTCTATTTCTATTCTTCACAATTTCATTCTTAGTGCTTTTGTCTTACCTAAGTTACAGCTACTTCTGTTACGAAAACATCTTGCGTCTAACTAAATAAATATGCGTAAAATATAGGCAAAAAGTCAATTTGGCCCCTAAAAAATCTTCAATGGCGCCTAAAAATCGGGCTTGATGCGCCACATGGCTCCTGAAACTCAAAAGTGAGTTTCGAACACTGATTGCACTTCAATCGCAAGCAAGTAATTGTTTGATCAAAAGGGTCAAATTTGAATCACACAATTAAACGGAGAAAACAAGAAGCGGAAGCTGAATACTTCACTTTAAAGCTGTATCCGCCCTCACTTTTGTTCTCTTCTCACGATTGTGCGCCTTCAATTTGAGCGCGATACCAGCCGCGCGCACTGGCGTTAAAATAGTGGTATCATACAAAATCCTCATCTCTCGCGGAAAACGGAGTATACCGAACCTCACAGTGGCGTGGCGTGAATTGCGATTTATCGATTGTTATGCCATCTAAACCTATGGTAAAGAATGGATTATTAAGGTTTTCGCTGCGAACACCCTGTTTATCGATCCTTTTACGTAGGTTTAAATGGCATAACAATCGATTCATCGCAATTCATGCCACGACACTGATTCTGTTGCGATGAAAAGGAAGATTGTAATGTTACGTTTTCCCTACTTTTGAATATTGTCGTTCTCAATTAATACGTATAAATATCCATTTCAAGTGACGCTAATAATCTTCATCGATATCCATCATTTTAAAGAGCTTCACAGAGACTATAAGTTTCGTTCAAGAATAGATTCATGTAATTACATTATCATTTTTTCGAAATAGAGGTCTGTTCCTGACGACATTATTTGCACTATCTGCACTGCGAACTAACTTTTGTCTATCTAATCCCAGATTTCTAATCGATCCAAAGGTAATTAATACTTCCTGATAACCCCGCAGGTATGCTTCTAATATCCCTCGCTAAATAAACGTCATTCTGGCATGAGGTACCATAATTTCTGACACCTATCCGTAAAAGCACTTATTTGCATAAAGAAACTAATGGCACATACGTTGTTTCTTAAATGAGCCGATAATTCTAGTTCCTTATTGCAAAATGTAGCCCAAATATCAGTTCTCTTTCCGTCACAGCTTCGAACAGTCACTTATCTCAGTCATTTTCTACTTATTCTACATTATTCGTTTGCCTGGATGGTCTCTGACACTTAGAACTGGCTATTAACTATGGGTTGGAACAACAAATCACTGGGCACAATAACTGTATTAATACAAATTATCTCTTGAGTAAGTCAGTTAAAACTAAAAAGTTGAGTAAAGTCGATGAACCAGTCGCTATAGGCCACGCGGCGAGGAGCCCAGGACGGCTGTAACGGTGCGTAATGGGTACGGCGCGTCGAAACCCGCGTATAAAAATGGCCATAACTTCTATACCAATCGTTTCCCCGCCAAGTATGACAAATCGATAGATGCGGAAGCAGACGAGAAATCGATTGAACATATTTCTTTTAAAATCAAAAAATGGCTTTTTTGGGTATTTACGAACACGTAAAATTCGACGGATCAAAAATCCAAAAAAAGAGGTGATTCATAAGTTTAATGTTACGCTCTATCCAAAAACCATACATAAAACAAAAGTTCATAATTTTTAAAGAATTTTAGCGCAAACCGCAGATCAATAACTCAATTGGTTCAAAAGTTATCGAATTTTTAAGGTTGCAACTTGGCAACGCCGCCAAAGCGCGGTAAAATTTTTTTTGGACTTGAAATTATCAGAAACGGGGCCCTTTGTTATGGTAAAGTAGCATACTAAAAATGGAAGCAATCGGAGCTACGGGGGATTTAGCCGTTTTTGCATCGACACGATAATTTCACGCATGAAAATAGCGAAATTTTGGCTGTTTTTGATGATTTTTCCCTCTCGATAAATTAACGTTACAGGTGCCTCAATTGTAATCAGAGTGTGAAATTAGTAGCTTAGATGCTCCCAATGCTCCCTCTCTGATAATTTTGACACGCTGCGACGATCCAAAAACCATACATAAAACAAAAGTTCATAATTTTTAAAGAATTTTAGCGCAAACCGCAGGTCAATAACTCAATTGGTTCAAAAGTTATCGAATTTTTAAGGTTGCAACTTGGCAACGCCGCCAAAGCGCGGGAAAATTATTTTTGGACTTGAAATTATCAGAAACGGGGCCCTTTGTTATGGTAAAATAGCATACTAAAAAATGGAAGCAATCGGAGCTACGGGGGATTTGGCCGTTTTTGCATAAGGCTGTTTCGCAATGAGGAACTACAGTTTTTGGCTCGTTTTAGAAACAACGTATGTGCTAGTTGTTTCCCTATACACATAGGTGATTTTATGGATTAAATAGAAATTTTAGTTCCTTGTGGCAATATAACGTCTAATTATTGCTACACAGGGAAACCTTGGTATACCTCGAAAATTGAAGGCGAAATCCCCTTCCTCTCAATTCCACTTCCTCCCACTTTTCAGTCTTTGGTGATGAGGCGTTTGCGTTGCGTTTGTCGAATGTGGCATTTGCGAACTCTCCTTTTTTTAAGGTGGTAATCAAAGACGAAAGGAAACTGAAAGTTTGAAAGTAATCATGGAGCGCATGGAAGCACGGAAGCAAGGAAGCAGAGAAACGTGGAGTTCTCCAGAAACTGTTTGAACTTTCGTCTTTAAATTACATAAAAGCTCAACAAAAAGTAATTGAAAATAACGAGCAAATGAGCTATGATATGAAGTTTAGGTTTGAACCACAGCGCCCACAGCCTAGCCATTTGAGCTGAAACGTGGAGACTAAAAACCTTTTATCTGCCTATGGAGATACCATACAATAGCAGCTTTTCTAGCATGTATATTTAAAGGGTCAATCGTGTTTGAAGTAAGATCCTTTAATATCCTTATGTCTTTACTCTGTATTGGGTTGAAGTTTCATATCTACTTTAGAGCGAAAAATGTATGCAGTCACTCGAATTTCACATATTTTCTGTACTCAATATCAAAATTTTAGCTGACGCTTTTGTCTGCATTCATCCGAAACAAATTTTGGCATATCAATGCAATCTACCGCTCAATTAGACGTCTTTCTCCCAAACGGAACTATGTGTATTAAGACATGAGCCCTGAGACTCTTAAAAACATATGCATAACAGGGCTCACGTCATAATGCACATAGTTTCGTTTGGCAGAAATAATCCAATTGACGGTCTGTAAGTTTATTTTGCGAGAGCATACACTACTCACCTTGGATGCCATTCACGATTCAAAAACAAAAAAATTGGAAAGGGGATGATAATATTACATGCACTGCCACCTACTCCCTCTCCGATAGATTTTTAATGCATTCTACCAAAATCCAAGCGTTTTAAAGGGGATTGTCGCTATATGAGTCCAAAAATGGGAAATTTCCTCTCTTGTAAATTCAAGATTCTGATGAATTTATGAAAATCGCCAACCAAGCGTCACTGGCATCACCACTCATAAAATTCGATCAAAATATTGTTATCTTAATCGTTTGTCGATTTTAATCGTTCATCCTCGAAAGTTCGATTCCAAGTTTAAACCGACCCCAAAAAATTGACCAATTCGTTCGATTATTCTCATGAAAAATTGATTCCTAGAAGTTATGAATTTGAAATGGCCAACCCTTACTCGGATAATCTTACCGCCGGACAGCGTGCGAAAAAATCATCCCAAGAGGAGCAATAGGGAGGCAGCATGACTCGCAAGACTCGTGCGGTAATTGGACGTATTGTCGAGCCTGGAGCTGAGTTGCCAATCACCTCGCTCTCATATCAGTCCCTCGTGGGGAAATCCGATATTTTTCGGCGAGCGTGGCAACGCCGCCCAAGTGCGCAGGGACCGGCGCGCGCCACCTATCAAACTATCAATCACGCCTCAGCGGATGGTAAACGCATCCTTAATTAAACAAACGCTAGAGCACAAAGGGTGCGCGCTGTGCCCGCGTGGAGCGCCAGCGCAGCCATTGACGCCCCTAACAACCCCCTAACAACCCCCTCGCGGAATAATCGCCGGATTAGCTGACCACCCGCCCATGCCCAGAAATATGACTCGCGAGTTGTGAGTGAATATGACCCTAAGTCTACCGTGCTAAGGAAAAACGCCGTATGAGCCTTCATCAGTTGTCAAATTTACTTTGATTAAATACGAATTAATAGGGAGCCTCGTGAACACTTTCCGTTCAATTTTTCAGAGAATTTTCATTTGTAATTATATCCGTATTACCTGAAAATTTCATGAGAAAATATTCATATCTCTCCCCGAAAATACTTGTTTTATACGCGGAAATGTGACAACGCTCGAATGTTCATACAGCGTTTTTCCTTAGCACGGCAGAATACGAGACCCTCGGTCGATTATTATTCATACATCAGGGAAATATATGCATACTTAGGGGCACATCTCCCAGTCGTTACGCGGCCCAACCCTTAAAGAGGCGCTTCGCGCCTTCTAGATGTCCTTTTAGCGTGCCTCCGTGAGTTGATCTAAATTTTGGCAGACCGCGGCACATACTTCAGGTCCGATATCTGGCACCAAAGACTAAAGAAGACAATGGTGTAGCGTGAATGATCGATTATCGATATTTCCCCATTTGAAGCTGTGGTAAAGAATCGATTTTGAGGGTGTTCGTTGTGAACGCCCTATATATCGATCATTTCCCATAGATTTAAATAGTAGATCAATCAATAAATCGCAAAGCACGCCATTCCACTGAAAGGAGAGTGATATGACGCCCACCCACAAAGCGGGCTCATCTAGAGATTACCTCCTATCGATAATCGCAAGAAGCATGAAAATCGGTCCGGTAGATCTGTAGAACTGTGACAAAAAGTGGGCATTCACATTGTTTAAATGAGAGGATTCACAACTATACTGCAGTGCTGAGGTTGAGGAAGAACGGCCTATGAGCCATCAGGCATTGCCATTTTTCCTTCGATACAAATGAATATCCGAGAAAATGGTGAATTTATTCTTGAGCAAATTTTTCAGACAATGTTGTGCGCAATTGAATCTTAAATATCTGAAAATTTCAAGGAAAAATATGCTTAACTTTCCTCAAAATTACATTTTTAATCCGGGGAAATTCGCCAACTCTCGAATGTTCGTATATATTATACGGTTTTCTTCCTTAGCACAGCAGATAGACAACCTGGATCATATATCATCCTGAATCTGAATAAAGCGAGCTCATATGCGGGCTATTACCTGTTGACAGGATTATTCACAATCTGCCTCGGCATTTGTCAATCCTAAAAAATTTGTGACACTCTGTATTATTTTTGTGTTTTCTTTCAATTATACTCCATTTTCATCCAGTGTAGACATTTTAATCGGGCTACGTTTCCCGAAGAGACGACACTATTCCTATACAATATCCCGCTCGGGGAATGAAATGTAACAAGCATCGTTCTTAAAATAAACCAGAAATCGTAGTTCCATACCACAAACTGTAGTCCAAGTCATGTGCGTTCCTTCCCTTTTCCAATTTTAATGGCGATAACGTCCAATCGAAAAAAAAAATCGACAACAGCGTTTCACACTTATTTACACAGCGTGGGGTACTTACAGACACCGTCGCCCCCCCCCNTCTCGTTACAGCCTCTTCTCAGACCACTCGCATACAATTTGCGCTATTATCCGGCGGAGCCTCTTTTTTCGCCTCGCCCCCCCTTCCCTGCCCCCCAACCCCCACCCCCCTTGACGGCGGTGGCGGCGGAACCGAGCGCGCTCCTTTAGAAAATCGCACAACCCCTCTTGACAAGTGTAATTTCCCCGCATTGTTCTCCCGTTTTCGACTCTGCGCGGTGCGAACTGCAAGTCACGATTGCTAACCGCTAAACAGCACCCCCCTCCCACCCCACATCCAACCCCCGACGCCTGCCCCAAAGCCCACTCGAAATTGTCTACTTAGCTCTCTCAAACAGACCTAACGCGAGAATGCCGAACTGCCGTCACGCACTTCACCCGTTCAATTGAAAAAAAGTCCTCGCCGCTGACGAGAAACCACGCAACGTCAATGGGAATCCTATGCACGTACGTGATTTTAGACGAGGGTGGTTTGAATAGTGGGGATGCTGATGCAAGCGGCAACTGCGCCACGAGTCACGCTGATTCTTAGCGGAATCCCCGCAGATAAAGTCCCAACGATGATGGTCTAGATTCAGAGCTTTCGCTGGAGTTTTGCTCCTTTTTTTTCGTTTTGTTTTATATTTGCAGCTCTCTCCGCTTTCTTTTTGTTTTCGCCTTCATTTTTTATCTTTTTGACGGGATTATTTGCTTTTCTTGCCTCGCCGGCCCGTCAAGCTTGCCTCGGGAGAGTTCCGGGCGAGATGCGTGCCCGAGCCATCTTGAAAGCGCACTTCCGATATCTTGGATAGGGTTCTCGATAGATCGTCGAAACGATAGACGCCGCACAATGGATCGAGTCGATTAGACAGGTCGGACATGAAATATTTGAATAAAACTGCAAATTTTGATGTCTATTGCGTCCCATCTTAAACTTTTAGGGGTACTTCTTGAAGAAAATTTTACGAGAAAACTAACGGAGCCACTTTTAGTAATTCAAAAGAGTGTATAAACGCAGTTATAATCGTTAAAATGTCCAAATTTTGTCCGACCTCTTCTATTGACTCGATCCATTGGCGCCGGTCTGAATTTTCGCTTCAGCTCTTTGAAAATATACACGGGAGAGAAGGTGATGGGAGGGTTGGAATCTGATCAACATTGAACCTGAACTAAGTGGTACGAAAATGTTTGGATCGAGGGAATTTTTCCTCCCCTCATTGTCCCCCAAAATTCGATGAATTCTGATATGATGATTTTTCTGAAATTTATACAGGCCAAGTTTTTAGCATGAAATTCATGCAGAATGTTCTGCTTATAAAGGAAAAATATAAAGGAAGTTTCATGAAATTCCGTTGACTGATCTTCCAAAGAAAACAAAAAACACGAGAGTCAAGCCCGTGTCAAACTTTCAAGATAGTCCTCCAAAATGTCAAGGTCAAATGCTGCGATTGGTCCAAGTCATCGAATAAGCCAATCACAACACCTGACCTTGATATTTTGATGGCTAGCTTTGATAGTGTGACTGGCTGAAGTCTGCAACGTTGTGAACGGAGAAACGCGGTTGTGCCTTTCGGCCATCGATGTACGGGCACAATATATTTACTGTAAGTAACAAAATAACACAAGAGTGACATAATGATGCCTGCGTGGAATTATTCCTACTTAAGGACTATGTGTGTTGCGTATGCAAAAAATGAAGGCGCATTGGCTTCAAATCAGAGAGCTATTCGTGGACACATTGAACTGCTCCAATCACGCAGATCACCAGAAAATCCTCCAAGCAACATAGGATTGAAAGAGAAAATTATAATCCCGTCCCGAAAGCCGTCACTAAGAGCTTTTTCCGTCATCAAGCGATAAGACTCAAAGCTCAGTAAAAAAATACATCTTCGAGACTCTCTCGAACTGAAAGTTGAACGCCTGAAGCTTTTCGCCGATTAAATTACGGCATGCTGCCGTGGTAAGGAAGAACGCCGTATGAACAATCGAATATTGTCAAATCTCCCAAAATAAAACATTGATTCCTTATGAAAAATGTGAATATCTTCCCTTGACACCTTTTTGGTATTTTAGACAAATTGCAAAAATGAATTCTCTGAAAAATTGGAGAAAAAATATTCCTGGGTTTTTATGAGAATCCCCATTTTATCAAAGAAAATTTGGCCGCGTCTGAAGGCTTATACGCTGTTCTTCCTTAGTATGAGATAAAGACTATGCTGTTTGATAAAAACTCCAAGGAGGCACCAGGTGCGCTACTCAAAAATCATCCGGCCGAATTGTCCATAAAAGGCGTAGACGTCACCCAGTTAAAAAGCGCACCGTAAGTTTCACAACACGGTCCGAAGACTGTTCGTCCCGCAAAATGCCGGCAGCGATTTGATTTGACCATCCGAAAGAAAAGTGAGGAATAATGAGAGTGAATAAGGAGACGCATTTTCAATCGCAGCGCTTTTTATGTTAATCATTTTTTCCCCTTCGCTCCAAGATATTGAATGTATAATTCGCATTCCTCCGTGAAACTCACGTTTTCTCGCATAAATGGACGTATTTCTGCCAAACGGACCTATGTGCATTAAGACATGAGCCTTGAGACCCATAAGAATATGTGCATAACAGGGCTCACGTCATAATGCACATAAATCCGTTTGATAGAAATACGTCCAAATGTTCCGCTCAGATTAGGGTGACTGGTCGCATCTCATTGCCTTGCAGCCACTGAAATTTTGTTTTTTTCATACTCAGCCGAATGAAAAAGCTGCACAGTAAAATGAGCCAATGAGGGAGTTAGATCGCGCAAGTTTTGACTGAAATTGCTTTTCTTAAAGGGACCTGTATACGGAAAAAGCACTGGGACCACTTTTATTGAGTATTCATTTGAGAGTCGCTCTTTAAACGACTCCTTTCCTTAAAATAAAAGGACTTTTAAGATTTACTCCATAACCAGAGAGATGCACAGAGATCTGTATCGCAGTATTATGAATTAGACTACTTTTGCCAACCTTGAGTGAAGTTTGGTGTCATAGCTCTGGAAATGAATCCTGGGCCAGGATTCCTGGCAAGGGATTATAATGATGATTTACCACCACAAAGAGTAGAAAATACAACATATCAAATTACGAGGTTTGTAAATAACGTTTGAAAGGTCGCTGGATTTGGTGGAACGACTGCGAAAATAAATTATGGCGTTTTACTTCGAGAACATGTACGCGAAGCAACTATTCAACCACCCGTGTGCAGCGCAGTATCACTCGAAATTGAAGGCACACTTACTTTTCCAACTCGCTGGGCAATTCCTATACCGGGTTAGTCGCTAAATTTAGAGTCGTACTCATAGTTGTTTCCCTAAATAAATGGGTTCACTGAAAAAAAAGATTGGTAGAATTTACCATTCCTTCACGCTGTATTTCACACAACGTGAAGGAATGGTAAATCCTACGAATCCTCAGGTCGATTCTGCCAGAGAAATGTTTACCTATACCAGAACGCGCAGCGAGTTTTTCTTTTAAGTTCCGTTGTATTCTCCGAAGTCGACGACCTTTTCCGATGACTCGAATCAGTGATAATGTGCTAATTCTGTCAAACGGAACTATGTGCATTATGACGTGAGCCCTGTTATGCATGTATTCTTATGGGTCTCAGGGCTCATGTCTTAATGCCCATAGTTCCGTTTGACAGAAATACGTCCATTTGATAGTCATCGTCTTTGCTCCGAGCCGAAATTAAAATCCGGGAAATAGCGGCACGACGTGCGGACGCGGGGAGGGGGAAGGGGGGGTTGAGTACCGTTCGTCCCTTCGAACGCTGCCATTGCTGGTGGGTGAGAAGGACGGGAGGAAAGCTTGTTCCGGGAGGGACAGAGAGGGATGAAATCACGCGTGACGATTATCAATACTTCGTTGCCAATTATTTCAGTTTTCACGAGAGCAATCGCGGTTTTATTAACTGCGTTGGGGGGAGTCGGTCAGAGTCTGACAGACTCGTTCTTTCCGATCCGATGTAGGAGAAAAGGAGGATGGGTGAGCAAGAGAAGTGACATAGGAGGAGGAAAAAGGAGAGAAAAGGGAAAATAGAAGTTAGATTTGATTTTCTCTCTCTTTTTCCTCTTATTCACATCTTTTTTTCTTCTTTTGCCTCTGGATTTCCTTCCTCTTCGTTCTTCGTTTCTTCTTTTCCTGTTCACCTTTTTTCTTCTTCCTCCTCATCATCTACTTCCGCCTCATCATCTACTTTCTCAACATCATCTACTCTCTCTTTTCTCCTTCTTTCTCTTTTATTATTCTTTCTCTTTTCTTATTATTTCTCTTTTATTCTTCTTTCTCTTTTTTTCTTCTTTCACTTTTCTCCTTCTCTCTCTCTTTTCCATCCTCCTGTTCTCTTTTTCTCTCTCTTTTTCTTCCTCCTCTTTTTCTCCCCTCTTTCCCTTCATTCTTCCCTCTCCTACTACTTCTTGCTCCCTCTATTCCTCTCATTTCCCTTCTTGCTCTTCTATCTCCTTTACTTTTTCCTCTTCTCCTACTGCTTCTGCCTCTGTCCTTTGATTCCTAATCAGTCTCAATCTGACATATTGTGCTAGGAATACCCGACTTCATCAGTTTGTGGTCCAATGTAAGTTTTACGATCGATATATATCGAACGCACTAGTCGGTTCTTGTATCCTCGCCAGGTCCTGATCCATCTAACGTCACACTTAGTTCGTAAGATCAAAATTTAAATATGGTTCAACCGTAAAATGAGTTCGGTCGTATGCGCCGAAAGGCGTTTACTGGGACCTCAAGTGCGGCTGTAAGAACCGAAAACCGTTAGACGGATCTCCAAGCCACACTTTTTACAACCGAAAGTTCCCTCGCAGCACACATCCCACTGCAGGTGCATGGGATAAAAATTTATGATTCTCTTACACCCGGTGACAATGTAGGATGGAATGACAATTCCCAAAGGGAGGCCTGACATTCTGTTTCCTTCTGCATGGATAACTAGCTGTGAGTTGCTGTCACTCCATTGTGATCCCAGAGAACTCCCCCTTCACATGACAACACTGGTTTTGATTATCTTCCACGGGAATTACTCAGGGATCCGTCGGGTTAACAGTTAGGGTCGGGCTTCAAGAACAGGGAAACAAGTGCTGCTCCTACGAGTGACTCGCGGTTTAACTGCCGATGGTTTTTTTTCCTCCCCCATGCCCCACCCCCACCCCGACGAGAACTTCATAGAGAGCGATATTTCTTGGCACGAAGAGCGATCCGATACTAAGTCCGCTTGGGGAGTCATTCGGGAGGAAAGTTATCGAATTTATATGTTTAACTAACTAAAAAGTTCGGGGGTGGAAACAATTTGGAGGCGCGTTCCGTCCGCACGCATTTTCCTCACTGCCACATTGTCTTGAAAATACCTTCAGCTGTAACTGTTGGTTCTACCAATTAACTGATCAATGAATAAATTGATTAAATACTTAATTAATTAAGGATAGTTGGATTGTATTTTGCAAAAAGGAACCAAGAGTACTCCAATGTCGCTGAGCTTGTGCAACTTTTTCTACCTTGCTATTATAAACTGATCATCTACACAAGATGTATATTTACTCCCAATGAACTATAAATTCCGCAAAAAATTACGTTTGCAAATTTAATATTTTGCATGGTTTCAGTGATCTTATCGCAAAGAAAGTATGTTACATAATCCTAGCAACACTAGAATGCTCTTGGTTTCTTTTTGCAAAATGCAATCAAAGTCATGTTCGACCACCTTTTTTTCAATTTATTGTCTGGTCTTTTTCAGTCATCAGCTGTGATTCAAGATTTAAGACGCAAAAGGGAGCCAATTTTTTGTTCATTTTGAAGACAACGAGTGTGCTACTCTGTCGTGCTAAGCAAGGGTACCGCATGAGCATTTGAATTAGGCCAAATGCAATTCCAGAAAATATTTATTTTTGAATAAAGTTAGGAATATTTTTCCTTCAAATTTTCGGACTTTCTACATCAAATTACGGTCGAAATCTCCTGAAAAATCGGAAGAAATATATTCCCAAACTTCCCTGAAAATTCGTGATTTCGGAAATTTGGCAATGCCTGATGATCCATACGGCGTTCTTCCTCAGCACGCCAGTGTTAGTTTCAGGTATTTATAAGTCAAGTACTTAAATGGATCGGCCAAAAATATTAGTTCATGATTGAGTGGTGCAGACCAAATGTACGAGTAACACCCAAACTTCAATGCTAAGTCCATATCTGATTGGCTATGAGAGTGATCTAGACATGAATTTGATTTTTAGTCCGCAATGAGCACAATAATTGATTATTAGGTTAGCTATTCTGTGAATCAGAGGGAATGGCGAAATTATTCTGTGATCGATTATCGACTTTTCCCCATTTGAATCTGTGATGAAGAATCGATTATTAAGGTGTTCGTTGCGAACCCTGTTTATCGATCCTTTTCTAAAGGTTTAAATGGCAGATCAATCGATACATCGCAGAGCACGCCACGCCACTGAAATTATCGCGCTCCAAACTCATTGGCACCGTGTGCTGCGGAAAATGCTGCAGTAGGGAATCCCACGACTGCATGCTGCATCTTTATTTATCTTCAAAGAATTTAATAAGGTCACTGAGCGTAATTAGTGCTGACAAATGTGGAGCGACATCTCGAGATGCCAGGCACAAGAAACATTAGTTCTAATATACAGGCTAAATTGAACTCACTGAGGTGACCTCCGATTGCAACACAACGAAATCCCATTAAATTGAAAATCGATCTTTGAATTCATCTAATTCGGCGGATGCTATTTGGAACCTAAATCTGTCACTTCCCACTCGTGTGTTTCAATTTATTATCCTGGCAGTATTGTCGTGAAAGAGGAGCAATACGATTTTTTTTTTTTTTCATTGGGGAGAAGGGGGCGAGTATTCTTAATCATTTATAATTAATTAATTTGATTTCCATCCTTTCTTATATTAATAGAAAGTTTGTGGCATCATATAAAAGAAGAGGAGTGAAACCGAGTTTAGCAGCAAAAGCTTTTGGTCAGTGAGAGGGAGGCAATTCCTTGGGGTCTCGAGCCCCTGAAGGCTAGTCAGTATGATTTCACATGATTATATGGAGGAATTTTTTTAATCTTAAAATTTTCGGCATGGCGTTGGAAATGTATGCAAAGGGCGTAACAAATCAGCATGAGAATTTCAGTTTTGTGCCGATTTGAAGCGCACGTTGGCTGCATTTTCAACTTTCAGTTGGACGTATTTTTGCCAAACTGAACTATGTGCATTTAAGACATGAGCCCTGGCGCCTATAGGAATATATACATAACAGGGCTGACGTCATAATGCACCTAGTTCCGTTTGGCAGAAATGCGGCCAATTTATACAACTCGTGCGTCTAGCGCAGTCAGTTGGTTAAAATTTTAAATTTAGGAATATTTTCATTCTTCGTTTCTATTCGCACCCAATAGTTTGCTTCTCTGATGATAACTCAATCGGTATTGAAAAATAATTTATTGAGGCACTTTATATTTGGGTTTTTTCTTAATGACGCATAATAAGCTTAGTAAAAACATTGCAGTTGATTTACTACTAAAGATTGAAGCACTGACTCGCTTACTATTAACGCTCATGAACTTTTGTGGCAAAAGCCGTGAGGTAAAAGTTGATCGCACAAATAATCAATTCCTCTCTCGTTCTACAGAAAGAACGGATTTCAGTCAACATTTTCACCACATTTTTTCCATCAGTGAAGGATGAGTTGAGGACGGCTGGGGCTACCATTTTTGAGCCGTTCTGCTGATATTTGTATTTGCTCACTACTGGGCAGAGCCAAGAATTTGAGGAACCGAATCAGTGGCGAGGCGTGAATGATAGATTATCGATATTTCCTCATTTGAAGCTATGAAAAGAATCGATTATTAAGGTGTTCGTTGCGAGCACCTTGTTTATCGATCCTTTTCCATACGTTCAAAAGGCAAATCAATCGATATATCGCACAGCACGCCATGTCACTGAAGCGAATATAGAAATATAAAGGGAGGGGGACGGGAAAAGCTGAAATCATTTGTCATTTTTTTGCGGATGTGCTGACGAGCTTGGAAAGCGTGGCCAGCCGTCATCTCCATTTCTATTCGAAACGGAACGGACGCTCAGACGTTTCTGATTAATCGTGGCTCGCTCTATAAAAATGTAAAAACAAAACCGACGGACGGAATGTTGGGGGAACCGGGCGATGGGTCATTTTGGAAAACTTTGATTTCGGCCGCTGAACTCACAAGTCGTCTGCTCATATTGTGTGTGTCTGCTTTCACGAAACTTATTCTCGTGAAATTTCACAAAATACTTGAATGGTGCGTGACATTGATACTTTTTAGTGACGCTGGCTGAATTTACTGCCGCGTTAAGGAAGAACACCCTATAAGTCATCTAGCGTTGCCAAATTTCCTTCAACGAATCATGAATTTCTGTGAAAGTTTTTGCATGTTTGCTCTTCCGATTTTTTTTAGGATTTTGTTCGAGATTTGACAAAAAAGGCCGAAAATTTCGAGAAAAAATATTCAAAACTTTCTTACAAAATAAATATTTTCTGAGAGGAAATTTGGCAACATTCAAGTGCTCATACGGCGTTTTTAAATAGCACGGCAGTTTAGACCCAAGAGTTTTTGGTTCTTGCTCTCATCCTGGAGGCAACATTCGACGGAGAATCATATATGTTTCAGCGAATCGTATGTTCTAGCGATGTCTAATACTAATTATGTCGCATGGTGTAAATAATTCTATGATATTTATAATTTATGATTTATTGTGATTTTAATATTTTTTTTTTTTTTTATTTATGTAAGTATAATTAAGTATGTACTGAACTGTCTTGGCAACAGCCCTTGGTAACCGATGCTGTTCGAGTACTTCCGCACTCTTAAAGTGCCTCGTTAATGGCAAGATTTTTCGAATACCACTATAACGGCACCGCCGCACCGGGGATGTTTCATTGCCTATGCGCACGAATTGAAGGCGCAGAAATGAGAAATCTACTCCGGCGGTTATTGCAAGATCCTTAAACAGGGATCTTTGAATTGCATTTTCATCAGTATTTTTCAGAATTCCTCAAGTAGCTGGATACATCTATCAGGCCGTGAAAGCGTCTATGAGGTTCTTACAGTTGATCAGAAATGCTCCTCAACTTCCGTAGGGTCACCGACACTAAATTATTACCTAGGTCTTTGGCATCCTAAGTTTTTTCGACTTCATAAAGAGCAAAGAGGTGTGCGTCAAGCGTTACGTAATAATTAAGATGGGTTCAGGTTTTTGTCACGAAGTGATAAAAGGAGGTGAGGGTCCAAGAAATCCGTAAAAGTTCCGTACGTAATTTATATACGTACCTCGAGAGTTCAAACCCTCCTTTTCCCTTAAAATGCGAAGTACAGCGGTAAACTAAGCGCGAGATTTTGTCTTAGGCGAATTTCGACTCAGCGAAATTTCACTGTAACCTATTGGGAGGGGAATAAATTCATTTTTATATTAGTCATAGTTTACATGCATTTTCGCGTGCCTCTTAGGTCTCACACACGATGAAGAAGAATTGAAGAACTAATTCATTAAAAGAAGACCAATTGAACCTATTAAGACCTATTGGATTGCATTTAGCAAAGAAGAAACCAGCGCGACTACAGCGTTGTAATAATCTTGCTTCTTCATAATGGAAAATTTGCATGCAAATTTTCTATTGCTTCATCCGAAGGTGCTTAAAGAGCTGATCTCACAGTATTTTTTATAATTTTGTTCTGATATGGGAAATAGTATAAAAATATATTCAAGAGTGAGAGAATGCACCGCCTAGTGACGTCATCTGGCGGCATTTTCCATTTAAACACACGTATTTTAGCAGAATAGATAATTTTGTCTTATCTTCTCCAATAATTGTTCAGTTCGTGAAACAAGGGTGTCCTCGAGTTCAGTTCACTCAGTAGTTTCAACATAAACACGAAATACATGAAATTTCAGACACCCGCAAATTCTTTAGTATCTAAAAAAATCTCCCAGAATATAGCAAATAATGTTTGCTTCCCACCGACAAATGTTTCGTTTTAAAGAAAAATGATTGTACGTAAATTTTAATAGTGTAAATCTACAAAGTATTTTTAGAAGAAAAGAGGACATTGCACGATTCTGAAAACACCGTAATCGCGCTGGTTCCGTTTTGTCGAATGCGATCCGATTCATCGTCAAGTTGGGAAACTTTTACCCAATTCGGCAACCTGGATGTGAAAGCTTTTCTCGGCCGGATCCAGCGCGTGCCGAACGAAAATAATGACAAATATACCCGGGCTGTCGAAGACTGGATCGCGAACAAAGTTTTGGCATTTACCCGCCGCGGCCGAGGGTTAGGGCAAGGGTGCGAAGGGATGCCTTTCTCACCCCCCTCCCTATCGCGTCTCGTCCCTCCCCCGCCAGCCGTCCCGCGGCCGTCAATTCGTGTCCATCAACGCTGAAATGTACATCTTCAACACCGACACCCAAACAAGGGTTGCCAACAGGGGCATATGTCGCAGGCAAATAGTGAAACCAGGCATTTGTCAAACGACTAGGCTAATAGTTAAATTTTGACGGTCTTTAAAATTGTGTGAATTTATGACGATGAGCTCGCAAGTTTTCAATATTTTTGGAAAAATAACTCATCAAACTTACGAACTCTTCTTGTCGCTTCCTCTCTAATTGCCTCTCATATTTTTAAATTTTTAAATTCTATGAACTCTGTATTTTATAACATGCTGAAAATTTCCAGATAAGTGTCTGTGCAGGAGCTAAAAATCGTTTAAATTACTGTAGTGTGATGTAAATTTTTATTGAGAATTTTTTCTTGCAGGACAAATTAATTATTTCGTCTAAAATTAGGAAAAGAATCAGAATTTCAATCTAAGTTAGAATATTTGACTATTTACCTAGGCATTTCACAAAATGCCTAATTTTACTATTTGCCTGCGACACATATACGATTTTCATCCGTCTGCATAGTGGTGTTTGCGACAGTGGCGAGGCATGAATGATCAATGATCGATATTTCCCTCATTGAAGCCGTAGTGAAGAATCGATTATTATGTTGTTCTTGTAGTCATTCTGTCATTTTGTGGGGTTCTTGGCCAGTCTAAGCATGTTTTAGACTCAGGCAATCAAACTTCTTTCGGAGTTGAGCTGGTTGCGTCACAAGCAGACTGAAGGAGATTCGGACAGCTTTGAGTGTCCATTTGCTCTGCGAAGTTTTTGGGCGGAGGAGACTAAGGCAATCTCGCTATCAATCTGAAACCTTTCAGGTTTGTAACAAAAAACGATTTTCTTCGATTCATTTAAAAAAAATATATATCTATCTTCCTCTGCATTACAACCATTCTGTCACTCTAAACGTATCTCATTCTCTCGTAACAATGATGAGCGAAACAATCTGCCTCAATTTCCAAGGTTTTTTTCGCGGCAAATGATCTAAAATGTGTCTCTCATCTGCCGAGAAAAACCCGAGGAATGATGAAATAAAGTACGATGCGGGCTGATAAAATTTGTCACTATTTTTAGTGATTTTAGCACGTTGCCACAGTCAAATCTAAATTTTATCAATGTACATTTGTTTTCTTTTTTTTATCTCAGGAAATGCTGTAAGGGCTGTCTGCCACTATCCATGAAAAATGGATTCTGCACACGGAGCTTCAAAAGGAGGAGTATAGGACTGAGGAATCTATGATTAATTTTTTACTGAGGTTTATTTCTTATAATCATAGGAGAAAGAGAAGAGGGAGGAGATGCAACAATGAGGAAAAAGATATGCCGCATGTAAAATCAACTGTGAAGCAGTTGAAAGCACTAAAACAGCATTCAGGTCTCACCAGACATAGTTTTAAAATGTAAAATGCTATGACAGAATACTATGTTTTCCAACGAAGGAAAAGAAAAAAGGAAGAAGGAGAAAAGTGGAGCAAAACATTTTGAGAAATAAGTTGTTTTTCTCTCTCCGAATATCCCTCAGGGGATGGTCTCACATTTGCAGTCCCTAAAGTCCCGTTTCCTCTCAGTCCCTAATCAACCGTTATTTGAAACCATCAAATTCGGGTCACCTGACCGGGAATCGAACCAGGAACCTCCCGATCATAGAGCGAGCTCAACAACCACCACACCACAGGAGGCCAACGCCGACCTAACGAGGTTAGGCTCATGTTTGAGAATTTGCAAGGGTCTGAAATTTGATGAATTTCGTGTTTTCGTGGAATCTACCGAGTAAACTGAACACGAAGATACCCTTGATTCATAAGTTAAGCAATTATTAGAGGACATATGACAAAATAACCGATTCTGCTGAAATACATGTGTTTAAATGGGAAATGCCGCCAGATGACGTCATGAGGAGGCACATTTTATCACTTTTAAATCAATTTTTCTCCTATTTCCCATGTCAGAAAAAAGTTATAAAAAATACTGCGAGCTCAGCTCATTAGGCACTTTCAGATGAAGCAATAAAATTCTAGTATTCAAATTCTCCATTTATCTTTCAACATTATAACTTCAAAATTGAATGTCAAATGTTCTGTCTTTTTTCACATTTAAAAGAATGAGAAGGGCGAAAATTTTGAAACACCGCCCGACATCTTCACCATCTCTGTTTAAAGTAATAGAGACATCAGCGAGGATGGCAGGAATCCGGCAACAGCGCAGTGCCTAAGAAGGAGGGAGGAGGAAGGCGATAAAAGCGGGGAGCCCACAAAGTGATAAGTTTTTATTAAGCTGGAAGAAAGAGGATTCGGTTGATGGCTGGTTGTCTCCTCATTTGCGAAGGAGCCTCCCTGTGGCAGGCGACGATAACATCCCCTCCTATTTTGTCCCTCGATTGCCCTTCGTGCCGATGAATTTTAAATTTGATCAGACTACATCAGATTCGGATCAAGTTTAGGAGGATAGAACCGAGATACGGGGCTGTCCATAAATTACGTAACGCCATTTTCCGATTTGTTGACACCCAACCATTTCTTGTAACGCGATTCTGCCCTTCACGCTTTAATGCTTTCATCCCTTGTAACGTTGGTCCAGGTACCTCAAAAACAATTACATTGAAAAAAAGCTTCGGGGGTGTAAGTCGTGTTTAGGGACTACACTTGAAAAAAGTAGCTTGAATCTAGAGTCCAAGCTCTTAACAACATCGACAAGAAAAAATACTCTCGATTCAATCCGATTTTTCCTTGAATCACAGAACCCAGCCTCTTGATTTAGGCGGATTTCCTTTTGATTCAAGCAAGAAGTCCGATTGAATCGAAAGTATTTTTTCTTGTCAATGTTTTTAAGAGTCTGGACTCTGAATCCAAGCGACTTTTTTTTCCAGTGTAGCACTATAGTCGGTTGCGGGCTGACGGGCCAAAAAAGTTACGGATATAGCACCCGTTGCTCCAGCTTCTGCGCCCGTAGCAGTAGGGGCTACGGCTCCAGCACCCAGAACTTTGAATAATACCTTTGAGCCTGGAACGGACGATACTCTTGTATAGCCCTTTACTACGACTTCCATGCCCGCTGTTTTTTTTTTCCTTTTAGTGTTCTTAAAATTTGCCTAGTCTTACCTTCACCTTTTTCACACATACAAAAAAAAAAGCTCAAAAGAAGCTTAATACGTTTGTGCGGTCTCCATAAATTGGCGATTTTAAGGAATTAAATTCAAATATCTATGACCAAAAAGCGAAACCACGTATCTCAGTTGTGACGTTGCAGAGTTTCTGCCTTGCATCTTGCAATCTTGCATTATGTCTTCATCGGGAAAAGTATTCAGCGTAATTTGTTGAAAACTTTCCTGATTTTACTTCTCTGGTGGAAGATTATTCTGTAGAAAGTTTAAGCTGTGAGGGTGGCTTGCTTCGCCCCTCTTCGAAAAAATAAAATGGGAGCGGATATTTTAAAAATTCTGTACCGAAGATACGTGATTTTGCACTTCGGTCATCGATATAATTGAAAAAATGAACATTTGAAGCACCAATTTAAGAAATATAGGTATTTAGGAAGAATAGCTGAAAAGAAATGTTGTGAAAATGTCGGTGTGTAGTGTGAGCCGAACCAGTACTTCAATATCTGATACCGAACTTTAATCTCTTGTGTAGGTGGTTTCGGGAAAAACGTTCATGTGTTTCTGCCAATCACTTCCACTTAGAAAAGCCATCAAAACACGATTTTATGACACAACTCAAACTCAGCACGCGCCTTTGTAACATGTCCGGTGCATGTTTCAATTTATGCACCACTAAGAAAGCTATTAAACCGAACGATTCAATAACTGGCGGGCTAAGAACAATCGCCGCAATTCGTAGCTGGAGGGTAAGAGAGTGCCAAGGCGCTGTTTGCATAGGCTGGCGGGTGGCCGCTCTCTGGATTTGAAGGCTGAGATATACGAGCTATTCTATTCCACAGCATAGCTGGCTCTCATCTCTTTTTTGGATGGACTTTAATACGTCGTAAACTTCTCGCCAATTTACGTACTTCTGCAAGTAAATTCCGAGTAATCTAAACCCTCGCTGAAACAAATCATCCGCTGCGAGTAGAACTTAAGTCGGTTGAAGAGATAATGGTGCCACAAGGAGAGGTAAAAATGATGACAGGAGCGAATACGCAAAGCAACCTTAACATCGAATGCTCGCTCAAACTTTCAATTGATTTACGTAAGATGTTGGTTAAGTTAAAGCAAAAGTTGAGTTGGAAACTAAACACTATTTTTTACACAAATGGATGTATTTACATTAAAAGGAACAATACTGCCGTGCTAAGGAAGAAAGCCGTATGACCATTCGAGAGTTGCCAAACTTCCGTCCATAAAATTTTTATTTTTGAGCTAGGTTATGAATATTTTTCCTTGAAATTTTAGGGAACTTCAGGTAAAATTGCTAACGAAATTATCAGAAAAATTGGAAGGAAAATATTCGTAAGTTAACTAGAAAATCCGTGTTTTATCGAAGGAAATTTGGCAACACCCGAAGGTTCATACCGTGTGTTTCCTTAGCTGGGCAGAGTAAAAATACGCCCAAATATGATCGATAAGGAACTTGCTCGGCATACATTTAAAAAAAAAAAAAAAAAATTCGCTTATGATGCTTGAAGGCAACATTTTGCTAGGCGAGTTTTTGCAAAATAGGTTTGGATTGCTAAACCGTTGCTTCTCCTTTTCGTTCATCGATCATCATCAGGCGAATCTCAGCGTTATCCTCCAAAAGTAGCTTTAATACCCCAGGAAGACGGCAGCACGAGGTTCCTGGAATACAGGGTGATCCAAAAGTTCCAGACCACCCCCAAAACCACTATAGTTTTTGCCCCATTTCAAGGTGATCCCCTTAAAATTTGGGTGTTCTAAAGGTCGTTTCCTTACCTATGAGCATTCTGAAAATTTCGAGTACTATTAAATACTACTTTACTACTACTATATTATATACTACCATACTACTACTATATTATAATCTTACACGGGTGATGGTGCGGGACTTTTGGATCCCCTGTTTAAAGTCTCCGTGTGCAGAGCTTTTAGGGTAGAAACTACCTCGAACCCAGCCTCCATGCGACTTTGATCCGAAATACTTCCATTACAACAAATTGAATTTTTTTATAATAAAAAAAAAAAAAAAAAAACTTAACGTATATAAAATTGGTTTTCTTAAAACTATCCGAATCAATAAGCCCGCGTCCTTTGGTGCAACTTTGCCCGATCATAGGCTCATCGGAGCGGTTTCCATTTTCATCGGCAACTCCGGAACTGTTCCTCCGCCGCCGCTAGGGGGCGCTGAGAGTTGTAAAATCTTGATAAACGCATATGTAAAGCAATAAAAGAGCAATAAAACCCGCGTCGGTACCGGAGCTCGCCCCGCGTATCTACATCTGAAAGACCAATGTAGATAAAGCGATAGTAACCGCGACCCACCCTCCACCCCCGCCCCTACCCGCGATCCGATGATAAATCGAACTCCGGCCATTATTCCCGCGGTGGGCAGTGCGTGAATTATCGCGCTAAAAATCGATCTGTATGCGATGGTACTTCGTAACAACCATTCGGTTCTGCACCCTCTGTTCAGGGTAAATCAGGGCTTGGGGGTCGGGGCCGCAGGAGTGAGCAACTTTCCTGGCCCCTCCCTGAATTGCCGAAGTTCTAGAGATGGAGGTATCTACAATCGCAGGATACCGTTGGTGCACTTCTGTCTCTAGCGAGTTTAAAGATCTGCTCCTACTCTTAACTGGTTTAGACAGCGTAACAAAATCTACGTTATATGGATGATAGTGTGTTTTTTAAAAAATGTTTATCTTTTTCTTTACTTTTCTTTTTTTTAGTTTTGGATTGGGTAACATCGAAAAAAAAGGCGACGGGGAGTCCCATGAAGGGATGGCGGCAACGCGGCATGGCGCACAGTGGATCGAGTCAATAGGAGAGGTCGTACAAAATTTGGAAACTTTAAAAGCTAATAAACCTATTCACAGAAAAATTTGAGGTTCTAAAGGTGGCTTCAATGGTTTCCTCGTGAAATTTTCTGCTAGAGGCATCTTTTTAAAATTAAAATGTGACGAATTAAACATCAAAATTTGCAGTTTTAGTCAACACCAACTTCCATGCCCGACCTCTCTGATTGTCTCTTTCCACTGTATGGCATTCTATGGCATCGGCTCGATATACCTATATTTCCCCATTTGAAGGGTGATTGGACCGAGTTTATCAGAAAGAAACGAACCCGCATTTTCGAGAAAATTGAGTTAAGAATGTTTTTAAGTTCCACTAGCCATACATATTCTCTTGCCAAAAACTCAAAGTCGAAAAACAGAAATTAATTTGTGAAAAAAGGGGTTAAGGTGATTCGACGGTTGCCAATTTTTGTGTCAGAGCGACGTGCGACGTATCGCATCAATTCGTTCCATAATTTCAGCTACTTGTCGTTTTTTTCGAATTTTGAGATCGCACTTCTGTTGTCATGAGGCTAAGGAATTCTCTTACCAATTTTGACAAACGAATTCAACTTAATAAAGGTGTGGTTTTTTTTTTTACAGGAAAAGTATCGCATTCGATCTGATATCGAAACTGCACTCGAATGATATATTTTTCCTATAAAAAACCTGCCTCTATTACGTTCAATTCCCTTGTCAAATTTGGTAGGTGAATTCTTTAGTCTCGTGACAACAGAAGTGCGATCTCAAAATTCGAAAAAAATGACAAGTAGCTGAAATTATGGAACGAATTGATACGATATATATCGCACGTCGCTCCGACTCAAAACATGGCAACCGTCGGATCACCTTAATTTGTGAAAAGAGGGGTTGAGGTTTATTTTCTGCATTGAGTATGCAGGAATAAAACTTCAAACCTCTTTTTCTCAGTTTCAACTTTGTGTGGGTTGGCTTCTCTCTGATAAACTAGGTCGGTGAAGCTATTTTAATGTCTCATTAATTTAGTAATTACTAGAATCCTTGATCCACCAGTTAGACTTAAGTTATGTAAATAGATATTCAAGTAAAATTTCCTAATACTGTAAAGTAGGAGAATTGAAATAAAGATTAAAAAAAAAAAAATGCTTGAATTCCATTTTCAGGTGTGAAAGGCACATTTCATCATGCGAGAATTCAGTTTAAACTATTCGATTATCACCGAATTATTTACTTTTAAAGAATATTTCTCGAAATCAGGGGCAAAGATTCTTACAAATCTGGTCACACATGAGCCTCTCCCACATACCTGGTCCACGTTAATTTCAGGCTTGCGAACGTGGATCTTACGCGGAGGCAGGAACAATACATCGGCAGGGCGGGCTGACTCCCGCACTAATGTTTGAGCTTTGGTTTTTTTCAAAGCCGTTCCCTTCCTTTTGTTTTCCGCGAGTCAGTTCAACACGTATTGTGTCTTAACGCACCGTTGGAGGCTAATTTTCCCCTTTGCTCGGTCCGAGAGCGCTGCATTCCCTGTTTCGAGCTACTTAGCATCCTCGGCGCTTCGACTCAGAAACCAGACGCAAGGACGCACGAATGGACTCCAATACGCAAAGGAGAACAAACTTACCTGGTGCATCTGTAAATTAACCTATCCGCGGTGGAAAATCAATAGCACATACAGACTAGAGTATCTATATTGAGAGAGTATGGCCATTGGGCCCCATGGAGAGCTTAGGACCCAAAAATGGCGGTGCTTTGTTTTGGTTTTTGTGGATGGGAGGGGGGTCATTACCAACTGTTGACGGTTATCACCAACCGCACTTGCTGCCAACCTTACTACATCCAAGATAATTTTTCTCAAAAATTGCACACGATTAGCCTTAAAAATATGTGAAGAAGACGCAATAGTGCATTTGGGTAAATTTCTCGTTAGGATAAGCAAAGAAAACTACATTTTGAGTCATTTTTTATTTTAATTCATGGCGTCCGCCATTTTTGGGCCTAACGGCTCCATTCAGCCTAAGATGGCTGAGCCAATCAGAGGTGGTAACACCAGTGGCCATACTCTCTCAATATAGGTACTCTAATATAGACCGATTTTTACAGGGAGAAAACAGACAGAGTTAATATGTCTCAGAAACCGCCGACACAGAAAAACAAGAGTTTTGGGCTATCCCCTAGAAATTGTGGTGCTACCCCAATTTGATGGATGATATTAGCATTTCCAATTATTTGTGGTAGTTTGTGGTTGTGAGACCTGCAATATCAATTGAAAAATCTGCATCAGAGACATGCGGAATTATGCAGGTCTGAGAAATTTAACAATCTGCTTGGTTTAACTTTTAACCATCTACACCGAAAAAAAAAGATTGGTAGCATTCACCATCCCTTCACGTTGTATCTCACACAGCGTGAAGGAATAGTCAATTCTACCAATCTTCGAGTCGATTTTGCCAGAGGAATGGTTATCTGTACCAGTTTATAGTAACGTTTACCTTCCTTCTGGCAGAATAGACCGCAAATTGACGCTGTGTGAAATACAGCGTGAAGGGATGGTAAATTCTACCAATCTTTTTTTCAGTGTGCAGAAATACCTTGTGGAAATGATGGTTAAAAATGTGTATCTCATAAAAAAAGGATCCACGGGGAAAGTATATCCTCCCAATTAGGGCCTCCGAGGGTTGCGCCGATGCAATAGCAGATAAGGGGCTATTCATTTCACAAAACTCCCCCATAACTAAGGTGGAGCAGTCTATCGCGTGCGTATCGACCCCTCACTCCCCCTCGTCTCTCTCCGACGGCGCTGCATAAGTGTCCGCTCGCACTTCTGTAGTTTCCGCACTATTTTCAGATGGAAGTTTTTCTGGATCAAGTTTGACATCCATGTGATAATCGGTGAGCATGGGGGAGCGCCACTCTGGACGTTTGCGTGTAGTAGCGTGGCGTGCTTTGCGATATATCGATTGTTCTGCCATTTAAATCCGTGGAAAAGAATCGATAAACAGGGTGCTCGTGACGAAAACCTTAATAATCGATTTTTTACCATAGCCTTAAATGGAAAAATATCGGTAATCGATCATTGACGCTTCGCCCCTGTTTGCGTGATCTTAAAAAAAGTTTCCTGTGTAATAATACATCATTCTTTGAGTTTGCGTAACAGGTCAACGAATAAGGGGAGTTGAGCAGCGGCGTCTTCTACATTTTCATGTGAGTCGATTTTTGAGCATTTTGAACATTGCCCCAGTAACACTGAGAGAAAATCGCAAATTTCAAGTAATAAACTAGTGAAAAGATTCTTATAATATGCAAGCTGGAGGAAATGTTTATTTTTTATCACTTTACTTGTCAGGAAAAGCCTCAAACACTGTAAAAATAGTCTCTTAGATCCAGTGTCCAGGCTCTTAAAAAAATTGCTTTTGCTAAATGCTGTCAATGAGGTGTCGCTCAGATTCAGGAGAAAATTTAAAAAAGAGGCCCGAACATATCTCCCTTACCTTCGGTTGTGTTGCTGACGTAGCCCTTGACAGTACAAATGGGTAATTCTACAAAAACTGTCCAATTTGACCTCCCAAAAACTAAAATTCAACTATGTTATTTTGGATTGAGAGTTTTTTCCCTTAGTTTAGCATAGTATCAGGCTTCAAAATTTTATACGTGTACCGTTTTTTATCAGGCATTTCTTTTTTTTTTATGAGAAATTGTTTTAAAAATAGGTCCCGCATGTCACGACCGTCACATCGATTATTTTGGTCCATCTGAAAGAGAAAAATGGTCAAATATGCAGTTTTATTTTTTTTTATACTGTTAGGTCCTATGAAGGAGTGAAACAACGAAAAATAGTGACCCAGTGTATATGATTATTATAAAATAGCAAATGTTTTCTAATTTTTGCAGATTTTTCAGCTTTTTTCTCGGAAAACAAAAAAGTGTTTCTTGATTTCAGGATAAAATATTTGTTTGATCGTGTTCTTGCTTCTGCGAGAGTTGGACGTTTTCATATGGATAGCAGTGACGCGAAAACGCTTGCAAACCGAAAGTAAACAACCGTCAACTTAGCTGACGGCACCTCTAGTATGATCTCTGCACCCCGCAAAGAACTCCACCCGTCTTTGCTTCGTTACTTGCGAACAACAATCGACCCCTGTTTAAACCATGACCCCGCGGACAGGGCAGCGGAGGGACTCTTCACCCTCTACACCGTGTGGCATGAGTTTTGACAGTATTCATATTCTGCCGCGCTAAGGAAGAACGCCGTATGAACATTCGAGAGTTGCCAAATTTTCCTTGACACAACTTGAATTTTTGACGACATTTACGCACATTTGTCTTTGAAATCTTCAGATATTTTAGATTAAATTGCGTACAAAATAGTCTGAAATTTTTGGAAAAAAATATGCACAATTTTCTCAGTAAATTCGGTTTTTAGTGGAGGAAACTTGGCAACGTCCGAAGGCTCATACGGTGTTCTTCCTTAGCATGGCAGTATTCAGGTGTCCACGCCCTCTGTTCTCCCGCGCACCCTGTCGCCACCCCACCGCGATAACGACGCAACCGCATTTTCGCGTGGCTCTCAAAACGCAACAAATCTTACCGACGAACGGGCTCATCTTAAAATGTGGTTGTGCCCTTATGATCAGCCGAGCGGTGCTATGACAAGACAATTACAGCCTCGTGGGCAGAAGATTTAAGACCCCGGAAGTCCCTCCTCCCCGAAGTTTACGATCGCGAACAAAGGGGGCTGCGGTCACGGAACTTATCGAGAATATTCGTAAACATTCGATACGCACAATACACAGAAGGTGAAATCGGGTGATGTTTCCGGGACAATATGACAGTGTGACGTCCCTGACAATGGACTGGTCGCTCGTGCCACGAAAGTGGAATTTAATAGTCGGCTGACTTCCAGGGGGTGGGAGGGGGTTAATTCGTTTCAAATTTTAGATTTTCGGGTTTGATTCGATACCCGAGTCGACTTTTGACTTGGATGGCGATTCTTGGGTAGCAAGGCCAAAATAAGTATTCGAGAATACGAAGCTTTTGGAGGATCATAAATGAACATTTTTTCACTAATTTCTAGTTTAATTGACCGAGCATTTTTCCCTTTCAACAGTCGAAAGTTCATGAAATATTTTAAAAGCGAAAATAAACGTTAAATTTTATGTTTGACGTGACATCACGTCATGATAGATCAGGTTTCTTACCTTTTTTGTAAGTGCTAAGTTCTAATTTTTTTTATTTAATGTTTTTTTTATTTCTGAATCGGCACAAATAACGCAAATAAAACAAACGTATGAGATCGTGGCCGAAGAAGACAAAATACATATCAAATGACTACAGTGAGGGAAGACTAACTTAAGAGTATAAGTTGTAAATCTAAGTGAATGTTACGTTTAAACAGTATTAACTTGAAACAAAACCAGAAAAACCTCGATGGTAAGAAACTGATAAAAAGGACAAAATAATAAAATTAATAAGACATAAGATAAGACTGCGCTGAGAATGCTAAGTTCTAACTAAAAAGTATGGTAGTAACTTCCATCGTATTTTTTCGCTATAAGGTGGATTATCCTTCAACCGGATATTTTTCATTTACTGTCAAGAGAGTACTCAGAAAAATGCAAATTTTGTGATAAATAATAGCACATTATGTATTTATTACTGTGGGGTATTTTTTCCGGCTCATTAAAATTTATGGGTTAACAAACCAGAAATTTGTTGGTTAAAAAGAGGACTCTGAAAATATCAGAAAATCTTGGAATCAACTATACAATTCTGTGTAACTGTAAAAAATTCAGCAATTATTTAAGTTTGAACATCATACTATTTTCTGTGTCTCGGAATGGTTTACTCTTAACCCTAGTCTGCCTGAGCCTCTGAACCAACGAGAAAGCCTGAGCGGGGTCAATTTGACCCCAGCTGAAAATCAATTAGTCAGCTATGTTTTTTTCATGTTTTTAGTTAATATCAGTGCACTAACCTTACAGGCCTTAACCATAAAGCATATCTAAGTTTTAAAAAACACGGCGCAGGGTATGCAATCATTTTATCATACACACGTTGCCATGTTGTTCTCAGCATGAGAAAAAAAATCATAGGGCTACTAAATACTGAAAACGAGAAAAATCTGAAAAATTTTGCTCGTTTTATAAGTTTCTGAAAAAAATTAAAAAGAGAAAAATGAATACACCTTCAAAGTAAGCTTTTGTGATGTTAAATGGTAAAATATATGTTATAAGGATATCTGACCCCGCTCAGGCTTTTTAGGGGTACTCGTGAATTTTTTGATCTCTCATGCACATTTTTTTTCCCCCTTCAAAATCGTGTTCCTAGATGTTTTTGTAGAGTTATTTGTGAAGGACAAAAAATGTCGTGCATACCACGAGAAATGGCAAGTTGAAACTCCCGTGGGGTCAATCTGACCCCACTCAGGCAGACTAGGGTTAAACGCACGTCAGATTTAACTTATCTTAATTTCATTTTTTTTAAATCATGTATAAAAATGACTGAATCGATTGTGGTGACTTTAAACCATGCTTGGCAAAAAATCATGCAAATGTCTAGCTCCAACAGATTATTTTACGCTGAAATTAAGATACACCTGGTGTGGTAATGCAACAAAAATGTTGATTCCACTATTGCGAGTCAAAACTGCTGAGAAGGGATGAGGGATGAGGGATGACTGGCGATGAACAGGTTCTGCCCTCTCTGGGGAATCGGCTGAAGATTGAAGTTGAGCTTTATGCCAGGAGAGCGCGCTGAGCTTTATGTTTGATTCCCACGATTCTCTTCGCACTGTGATCTAAACCGAGTTCATTTCGAGAAAACCAAGAGGGCAATCGGACTAAATAGTTCAATTGATTTTATCAATTTTTAACAGAGACTAAATAGCTGACTGATTTGATCATTTGCCGAAATATTTTTTAGAAAAAAAGGATTGAAAGAAAGAAGCCGAAATAAGTTCAATGAATACATACCAATAGTCTCCTGAGTTTCTATTTCATATTGTCAAAAGTGAAAATCAAGGTTCATTCATTTTATTTGTTTTTTAGGGTGGGAGGGGGGATGAAACCTAAGTAGCCATTCTTTTTGCATTTGATTTTCGCTCAATAATTATATTTTTAACTTAGTGTTGAGCAAAATATACTGAGCCGAATTTCATAGGATTTGCGAGAAGTTTTTCATAGATATCCCTAAAAGATCCACAAGAAAGAAAGAAAGTAGTAGTAGTAAAATAATTGTATTTTAAAGCGGTGCTTTAGCATCTAAGGTCATTTACACCTCTAAAGAAGGCAGTAATAGTAATGAAAGAAAGGAAGTAAGAAAGAAAGAAAAAAAAATCACACAAAATTTTGTACAATATCGATGATCATTTATCCTGAAAAAAAGGAAAATATGACAAGAGAATTGCAACGTCGCAAACTGAGAAACGTGTTTTGGTATTTCCACCATCAATATAGTGCATGCAAAGCCACTATTCATCCTTTGCATTAATTTACGTCACCGTTTGATGCGCTTTCCCGAGGAAATACGTAATTTAATTACTTTCGAACTAATAATTTTTTTTTAAAAAAATGGGAACGTAAAAAAATAAATCATATAAAAAACCGGAGGTGAGAGATAGAGCGAAGCAATGATGAAAGAAGTTTCAGGTTTTAATTATCTTGCCCCACATTGAGCGAGCATCTTTCAACTCCCGCGCGCAAAATGTAGTTATATCAAAGCTGCTGCCAGTTCTTTTAAACAATGCCCATATTTTGTAAAGAAGAGGAAGAAACTTTCGTGTTTAGTAAAAACACCTTTTGAACATGTGGGTGTTTTGCTGCCAACTTGTTCTTCCATAAAATATTTCTACTTCGAGGAATTTTTCGAATATGTTTATTTTTAAGTTTCCGTGGAGCCCTTAGGGTCCCGATGGAGACTGAGTTACATTCATAATGAACAATTATGACTTCCAACTTCTGAAATGAGTTTCAAACAAACTTTGATGGATATTTTTTAATTACTCTTTTAATTACACTAAAATTACCCTTTTCCTACAGACTTCATTCATTTCCTGCTCAAAGATTCCTCCGTGTCTGGTTCTGTTTACATTGTGCTCTAAATTGTCCCATAAATAGCTTTAAGCTGGTGAACGAATCAGAAAGTGGCGCAGACATGCCATTCCTCGCAATAGCAAAAACTACACGTATGTGCCTTGTCCTCTAAAAGCCCCTCGACTCTGGAAAATGGAGAATTTGCACACAAAAATTTTATTGCTTCATCTGAGAGTGCCTAGTGAGCTGAGTTCGCAGTATATTTCATAACTTTTTCCTGACACAGAAAATTGGAGAAAAATTGATTTAAAAGTGAGAAAATTTGCCATTTTATGACGTCACCTGGGAGCATTTTCCATTTAAAGACATGTATTTGAGCAGATTAGGTTATTTTGTCATATTGTCTCCAATAATTTTTCAATTTAGAGACAAAGGATATCCTCGTGCTCGGTTTTCCTAGCAGTGCCATTTTAAAGATGAAATTCACAAAATTTAAGACACCTGCAAATTCTCAATTAATGTATTTGAGGAAGAAACTTTGCAACGGCTGAATGCCAATACTGCGTTTTCCCTTACCGGGGTAAAGCACAGACCCTGCTCGTTGATGTGTGGCAACGCTGGTCCAGCGGAATAAAAAGCATCCCAAGAAATATCCGCTCTTTTGGACCCGGAATCATTAAGGAAAACATAAGCCAATAGGAAAGCGAGTAAAAAACGGTTATCTGCCTTGAAAACGGCGGGGCGCTAGCGCGCACAATTTATAATGTCATTAATACACGCGGCTTGAGAGTGGCTTTTCTGGATTTCCTCCCTGAAATTAAGTCGCTTGAATTAAGACTCGTAGTCGGGCAGAGACATCGGAATCCATGTTCTTCCGGGTCATTCGTTAACATGGCATGGGCGCGCTTGTCCCGCTAATGACGTTGCCTGTAAGTTTCAGCCCTCTCATCCCTTCATCGCCGTCTGATGTTTTATCCCACGGCTCATTCCGCCGTGCTAAGGAAAAACGCCGTATGAACCATCAGGCGTTGCCAAATTTCCTTCGATAAAACACGAATTTTCTGGTTAACTTATGAATATTTTTCTTCTACATTTTCAGATAATTTTGTTCGCAATTACAGCTAAAGCTCCTGAAAATGTCAAGGAAAAATATTCATAAAATTCCTTAAAAATAAACATTTAACAGAGGGAAATTTGGCAACTCTCGAATGTGCATACTGCGTTTTTCCTTAGCACGGCAGAATTCGTTTCTTAAATTTTTGTTTTGAATACGCATTGAAACATTTGGTTTTTTGCAGCTAAAAAGAGTATCGACCGAACAAGACAAGGTACGAGTTGCACTGCGTTACTCAGATAGGAACCAAGCCACATAAGCTATTGCCAAATTTCACTGGGTGCTTTCATTTCTTACAGGAGAACGGTTGTGCGGATTTTTGTGCAAATTTCAGTGAATTTCCCGCATGGTACGAAGCCAATTCCTTGTAATTTACAAAGGGATCCGCACAAACTTTCTCATGTAAAAAATTAAATTGCCCGGTATAATTTGGCAATAGATGATGTGGCTTGGTTCCTTTCTACTTAACGAGGTCCAATTAAGGCATTCTGATACATGTATCTTCATCCAAAATCACCGGACAGTACGTTTTGCACAACGAAAATTACTGATATTTTCTCCCAGCAGCCAGAATATATTAATGTTTTTATTTTGTATTGATTGCGAAAAATTTGAATTATCTACTCACATGCATGAAAAACAACAAGTGGTACCCTGAATCAAATCGAGTACTTCAGCGGTTTCGGCAAGCTTCTCAGTGAGCAAAGTTCCTTCATCTTCCGTGTGTTTTTCAAACAACGTGCAATACCTGAGCCAAAGCGCCTATGTTGGGGCTGTTATTTTTCCATACTGCAAAAAATTATACCGGGAACGTTCGGTATACGCGATTTAACTCAAATAGATTATAATTTTCTCATAAGCAGAAACTTTGAATGGATTATTTTTTTTAAACTGATGGTGCGTTTCTGCACTAGCTGCAGGTCAAGTAATTACCTTTGTTCTTTTTTTAAAATGATGGGCAGCTCGCTTGAAATGCGTCTGCACAATACAAAAGATTATCGTCGCAAGTGCGTAGACTATTTTTTTTTTTTTTTTTTTTTTTTTTTTTTTTTTAAATTAATTACTTGAATATATGCATCGAAAATGTAGAAACTTCGTCAATAGTTGCTTATAGCAATTTTCGTTGAGCAAATTTTGTTCAACGAGAAATTTTGATGAGAAAATGCGTATCATACTTCTTAAATGTGCACTTTGTCCATAGGTGTATTTTACTAATAAATAAACAAGTTTCTGGAAATGCACAGAATGCTCTGAATTGTAATATCGAGGATAAAGAAATCATTGATTCACTCCTTCTTGATACAAAACTGACTCATTTTAACTCTTGCAATCTTACGATACGAGGGGTGAACGGAGACATGATAAAAATCATCGTGCGTGTTCACTGTTCGTGTTGTATGTGTGAGCTCGTGTAGTATATTCGAAAATTTGAAGGCGAAACGAAGATCGCATGGTGCGCCGTATTTGGGATACTGCACCTCCACGGTGCGTTTTAAACAATTTTAATGCGGTCAACATACCACCCGCGATTTTTTTGCGGAAATGTCAACTAGAAGGCCTACTGATTGAGGAACAACAAACCGCAAAATCTGTGATGGGGCCGTTTTTGAGAAAATGCGATTTTTCGCTTTTTTGGCGGGAATTTCGGGTCAAGGCGCTGAAAAAGTCAAGTTAGGCTGTTTTTGTAGTTCGTAAATGCATATCCTATACATTTTGAGTCAATCAAGTGCCAGTAGATAGCTATTCGTGCATATTGCCCAAAATTCATATCCTTAAATCCACGACTTTTGGGTTTTTGGGGGGTTAGTCAAGGAGAAATCCGAAAAAAAGAGGGTTAACCCGGAACAAATTGCTTAACAAACTTTTCCTACGTAAACTTCTTCAGTGGGTCCTATTGAACAACATACCAAAAGTTTACCACGGTTCGCTCCCAGAACACCCCCCCAAATTGCCTAAATTTCAAAATGGCGGCCATAATAAGGCCTCTGGGAGTTCGATTTTTTTTAAAAATACGCATACAGTGTCATGTGAGGTGTCAATTCCTATGTAATTTTGGTCGTAGATTTCAAATATGAAGTAAAAAAAGTCCCTTGATCAAAAGGGGGTACCCCAAATCCAAGATGGCAGCCAAATTTGAAAGTCAAGAGGGTGGATTTTTAAAAAGTTCGCGTGATAAGGCAAGTGAGGTATCATTTCTTATGTAATTTTGGTCGTAGATTTCATTTATGAAGTCATAAAAGCCCTCAAGTCAAAGGGATTGCTCCAAATGCAAAGATGGCGGCCAGCTTTGAAAGGCAGGAGGGTGAATTTTTGAAATGTTTACGTGACATCCCTAGTAAAATAGAATCAACCTGACGTTTCATAAACTACCCTGAGTCAGACTAATTCAGGCTGATATCAATCTGACTCAGGGTAGTTTATGAAACGTCAGGTTGATTCTATTTTACTAGGGATGTCACGTAAACATTTCAAAAATTCACCCTCCTGCCTTTCAAAGCTGGCCGCCATCTTTGCATTTGGAGCAATCCCTTTGACTTGAGGGCTTTTATGACTTCATAAATGAAATCCACGACCAAAATTACATAAGAAATGATACCTCACTTGCCTTATCACGCGAACTTTTTAAAAATCCACCCTCTTGACTTTCAAAATTGGCTGCCATCTTGGATTTGGGGTACCCCCTTTTGATCAAGGGACTTTTTTTACTTCATATTTGAAATCTACGACCAAAATTACATAGGAATTGACACCTCACATGACACTGTATGCGTATTTTTAAAAAAAATCGAACTCCCAGAGGCCTTATTATGGCCGCCATTTTGAAATTTAGGCAATTTGGGGGGGTGTTCCGGGAGCGAACCGTGGTAAACTTTTGGTATGTTGTTCAATAGGACCCACTGAAGAAGTTTACGTAGGAAAAGTTTGTTAAGCAATTTGTTCCGGGTTAACCCTCTTTTTTTCGGATTTCTCCTTGACTAACCCCCCAAAAACCCAAAAGTCGTGGATTTAAGGATATGAATTTTGGGCAATATGCACGAATAGCTATCTACTGGCACTTGATTGACTCAAAATGTATAGGATATGCATTTACGAACTACAAAAACAGCCTAACTTGACTTTTTCAGCGCCTTGACCCGAAATTCCCGCCAAAAAAGCGAAAAATCGCATTTTCTCAAAAACGGCCCCATCACAGATTTTGCGGTTTGTTGTTCCTCAATCAGTAGGCCTTCTAGTTGACATTTCCGCAAAAAAATCGCGGGTGGTATGTTGACCGCATTAAAATTGTTTAAAACGCACCGTGCCTCTCTATGACAACGCGTGTGTTCGAGAGTCTTTGCCTGTTTATTATTTGCAGTATCTATAAGCAACGAGAAAAATTAGTGAAATTGCTTACCTCGTGGTAAATCCCTTTTTACCATATTATAGTCAGACCAGAGTAGAAAATATATTAACACCTGAATGGTGAAACTGCAAAATTTCGTTTTTCGGAAAACGCGATTTTTTGGGAGAGCGAACAAATTGTCCACACTCCTCATTATTCTCAATAGAGGAGAAAAAATTTTTAAAGATTGCCAGGATTAAACCCAAAGTAGTAACTTGACGGTAAAAAATCATAAGAACCAGTCACATGGATCGCTGAAGAAATAATTTGGAAAATAATTAAACATTTGATGAGTTAAACAGCTTACTTGACAGCTTACTGACGATATTCACTCCACTGACCACTTTATACAAAGTTAAAAACTTCCTCGTGACCTAACAAAGTGGCAACATACGGCACTGAGAAGTTGTAAAGGTCTCAAAAAATCCTGCAATAACTTCCCGCAAGTGTGGATGCTGAAACCCCTTTGTGGCAAGTTCTCATGCAAATATTTTGCATAATGTATAGAGTTATTTTTCCTCGCGCATGGATATGGATGAAGAGGAAAATTGCGCTTTTCGCAGTTGACGCAAAATTTCATATTTTCGCAACTACGAGGAGAGGTCTCATCCCGCCCTGTTGACGCATCAAATGGTATAGTTGCCTATTTTACTCTGCGCGATGTGAAATCGTGGTTCTCGTTTTTGCACACCTCAAGGCTTGCACAGTGGCCGGATGTATGTAAAAAACCCAAAAGTTTCCTTACACAGAAGCTTACCTATTGATATGGTCAGTGATATTTACTCTCCGGCTAAACTCTTTACATTTGCCCGCACTAAAAAAAAGAGTTTAGTCTGAGCGTTATAAATAGTATGGTGAATATACCGTAATTCTAAACGTAATCACCTGAATTTTGGTTAATGCTACCGGATATCTAATTTATCTTCACCATACAGTGTCACTGTACAAGTAGAATCAGGATATAATTTACCACATTTCTGGTAAAATTTGTCGTTCTGTTTTTAATAGTGTGAATTTAACTAGTTAGTCTGACTACATTTTACGACTCCTAATTTTTTCTCTGTGTTATATATTTTTATGGGAAAACTAAACGATTGAATTCCTTGAAACTCCCTAATAATTTACCCTGGATTGTATAGCATGTGGTCACAAAATTTCAAATCAGAATATTGCCCACTTAAGAGGGTATTAGGCAACTTTAGGTGTAGTTAGATTGAGGTTGATTCTGGTTATACCTGTCCATTAAAAGATTGGGAATTCAAAACAGCCCAAGCGTCATCAGCGGGTCTATCACTGAATCATTAAGCAATGCTATTTATCGATTAAGTATTCAACAATCGACCTTAGGCTGATTATTGAAATTGATAGACGAGGCGTTAAATAAAGAAGACAAAAAGAAAATGGAGCAATCCTATTGGAGGAAGCGGATGGTCACAATGCACGAAGGAGGTAAGCATTGGAGTAACTAACGGCAACCTACGAGAGAACTTTTGGTGAGTTCATTTTCTCCCTTTTTCTAAAACTGATCACCGCCAATTTCAACCAATAGCATCGCACCATTTGCCAGTTGTTTGTCAATTGCAATAATCAGCTTTCGTTAAAAATTAACGATTAATTTAAAATGTCAATGTAAAAAAGAATGATTGACAGTGTCCCAAAAAATGTTTCAATGTAAGTGAAAACAAGACATTCACATTTGGAAAAGATTTGCATACTTTCATTTTTGACAAAATGCTCGATGGGAGTTTTTGTCGAAAACATTTCTTAGAATCAGCATAAAATGTTTATACATTTATTAAGGAAGTTTCCACGCTAGGAATATTATAATTTCTAGGGGAGCCTCCTCATTCTCACGTACTAATTTGCTCATTGGGCATGAACAAGTATCTCAACCTCTAAATTGGTTTAACCACTTCCGTAACTTACTACAAAATACAGTCAAACTCCAGAGGTTGACATGGAAGATGTATAGCTGTTATCACCGTCTGAGACCCTTTCGCCTGCGGCTTTCATCCCCCTTAAGCACTACATCTCAGCCTTTGACGACCAAGCTCACCCCACCCCGATCGCCCTTCCGAGGGGGATGCGTATAGGACCAGGAAGTAACACCCCATATCCCCACCCCTCTTCAACACGATTTCAATTGTTCCCACCCCTCCGCTGGGAATTAAATAAGTCTTCGGACTTCTTGACTTATTGGCCACCCTTTGCTAAGTCCTCTCTCCTTCGATTACTGTTCTTTTCACGGCGTTTTCAAAGAAGTACAGGGTGTTTCGACGGCAGCCGATCCAACTGCATAAGTGTTTCTCGACCATCCCTGCTTCTTGAGTGCCACACGAGATGGTTCATACATTTTTAGTAAACGCTGAGTTCCGCAGATAATTTTTACGATGGATTGAGAAGACAAGAAGTGTGAGAAACTTTTTTGTGATGTTCTGCTGGTTTTTCATGCAAAAGGATTTACCAGATAGTGTCATTTTGAGTTCATCCAGCACTTTACGTTCTAAATTAATATCGTCTTTCGATTTTCCGAATTCACTCTAAACGATTTTTTGGAGTTTAGTAAATTATTCCCTATCAAAGAATAGTCAGTCACTCGAACGTAGTGAAAGAAAACTCAGATTGTTATCAAATCCATCGACCTGTTTGTTCTTTTTTGGTTTTTTCATTTTTTTTTTTTTATCATGCTTGAGTGAAAATTCTTTATTATGCGCAAATACTTAACATGTCGACTGCATAACATGATCTTCAAAGTTTTGAAAATATTTGACTCAGTTTCCATTTTTACTTAGTTCGATTTTTTTAAACCGAGCTTAACCGAACGTCGCTACTCTGACGCAAAGGCGTAACTCAATCAAACGTGAGCCCTGTTCTCTGCATAACTTCACGGTTTACGGGGCTCATGTGGTAATAGATGCACGCCCTTATGCCAGAGAAGTGACGTTATGTATTAATATTTCTCTCAGTGGGTTTTTCAATTATTTTTCTTCTTTTTATGTTAAATTCGATCCATCCCTATTGTTTCAATAACATCAAAACGTAAGGTAGCTTCGAAAATAATGGGCCTGTTGCACACTTCAGATAGGGCAAAAATAAGAGTTGTTTCTTGTAGAAAATGACTCCAAAATCTCGACGAACGCATCAGAAAGGTTTTATAGGCATTCTTATATATTTCACAATCTGCATAAGAAACATGTGTGTTTTAAAGCTTCCCGCTTCAAAAGCTGTGCTGCACAGTTGAACATTTTGTAAGAGGAGTCGTTCCATGCAACCCTTGCGCACTAGGATGGTACACGCACAATATTCAACAAGGCCAACAAGACTATGGTCTTTATCAACGCAAGGAAATTATGTAAATTCAAACATGCCGTTTGATAAAATTCCGTCTCGTCATGTGAGTTTTGGCGGTTTCGGATCGGCCATGTTGAATACTGCGTTGCATCCTACTGCGCAAGGGTGAGTGAGCGACTCTTTTTTTGAAATTTTCACCTGCGTGCCGCGTGTCGTGGTCTCGTTTCTGAAGCGGGACATATGGACGTTTTGATGCTAAAAGGAAGTATGTGCACAGGATTTGCATGTAACATAGTTCCTTACACTGGAAAAAAAACACATTGGATCTTGAGTCTAGACTCTTGAAAACATTGACAAGAAAAAATACTCTTGATTCAATCGGATTATTGCTTGGATCAAAACAAAATCCGCTTAAATTAAGAGGCTTGGTTGTTGATTTGAGCTATAGATTCTGATTGAATCAAGAGTACTTTTTCTTGTCGATGGTTTTAAGAGTCTGGACTCCAGATCCGATGTGGTTTATTTTCCGGTGTATAAGCATAAATACGTCCATATAAGCTTAAAAAAACCACATATTCCTCACGCAGATTGTGAAGTTAGGAGTGTCTTTCAGACTTTCCCGATGCACTCATCGTGATTTTTAAGCCATTATAAAGAAATAACTCTTCTTTTGGCGCTACCTGAAGTTTCCAACAAGCCCATTGTAATGAAAGGGAGTAGGAAGGCGATGCGACACTATTGAAAGGACCTGTGCGTCGACGATAAGCTCATTGATAACTCGTTGCGGGAGCTCATTACTCCGGTGGAGGCGCGTGTTTAAATGTGCGTTGTGTGTGACTGTTTATTTATTGCCTCGCCTTTTACGACCCCCGGAGCCGGGGCTTTGCCGCACGTTAAACTAATAAAGGGCGAGCGAGCGGGGAGATTTGACTGCTCAGGGTGGCAGCGAATCAAAAGTCAACCCCCCCCTCCCCCTGAGCCGGGGGTGCAACTTCCATTTGCAACCCTGCTCTCTATCTATCCGCCTGCTGTGCCAGTGGCGATTCTAGAAAGTTGGCAACACTGTCATTCATCCATTAAAATGTTTTTAAAACAATCGATTTTGAAATCGATCTTTTGAATAGATTTAAATGGAGGAAAAACAGTAATGCCAGCTGCCGGCCTTTTGTGATTTATTTCAAAACTGAGTGAATACGCCCAACTCGGCGATTTCAGTAAATATGAGCAGATGAAATCTTAATATCAGCGTTTTTCAATCATTATTCGTTGGTAAAGCTGTCTTATTCTGTCCCAAAAGCTCCATCAAATCTGAGATGGACCAGTCAGAAGCTGGCTAATTTTTACAATATTGATACACAAGGTAATAGACGAAGAAGACGAAAAGAAATTGAGCGATCTTATTGGTGAAAGTGGATGGTTGCAATGGATATATATGGTAAGTAATAGACTAGCAAACTACAGCAGCCCATGAGAAACCCCATGGTTTGACTGGATTTTGCAATTGGGAACTACGATTTCAAGCTCATGTATGAAACAACACTTGTGCTATATATTTTCCCTTGCATATAGGTGTTTTCATGAATGATCCAGAAATTGTAGTCCCTCATCGCAAAATGCAGTTCAGTCAGTCCATCATTTTCCCCCTTAATCTACGAGTATATCAACCACCCGTTTCAACCTATAGAATCACTTCATTTCCATTCCTTCCTTTCTGTCTATATATGTATTGGATTCAATAATCAACTCGTGATTGGCTGCATCTCCTAAATGAACCGACTGGTTTGAAATATAATAATAATTAAATAAATAATGTATTTATTTTTCTCCATCCACTCCAACAAGCAAACAATAAAAGGAAAAAAATAGTTATAAATACATAATATTAAGAATAATAGTAAAAAATTGAAAAATAATGAAGGGATGGGTTTTACCCACTTAGCCCAGGCTTTTGCCGAGCAAACCGCAATTTGCTTTTGTTTTTTATTCTGTTTGTTAAATTAAATTTTTTTTTTTAATTAGCTTAAATAATAAATGTATGCTTTACACGAGTTCCTTTATATTTTCTCCAAAAGTAGGATAGAATTTCGTGTACTTTATTCGCAAAAATAACCGAAAATTTGACGAGGAAGTCTCGTTACATTTTTACAAATAAAACTTGGCAACACGGTAATTACGCATTTGCCGCGATGACGACGATGCGAGCCTGTGCAGCGCGGCCCGAATCGATGCGCACCGTATGCGATTAAAGGCGGTGCAAATCAAAAGCGGCAGTTCGGGGGGCGGAGGCGGAGATGGGGGGTGGAGGCGGGAGCGTGAAGGGGGCTTTTAATCGAGACAGAAATCGAGTGGAGGGTTAATGGTCTCGAAAGATAGACACCCAAGTGCGCTCGAATCCGAAAGATTTACTTGCGTGCGATGCGCGATGATGCCCCGATTCGAAAACTCCCTCCCCCGCCACACCGCCCGGCGTTGCCCTTTATTCGCGGAGTTTTCCGCGATGCGAAATGACAGTTCATTTTTCAGGGGAAAAAAATTCGATGGAGATCCGATAGAATTTCGTGTAATAATTCGCATAAATAACCGAAAATATGACACGGTAGTCTTCTTATGCTTTTTTTATCAAAATAAAAAATTGAGTTTTCCATACGCATGTACATGGAAAAAGGACCTTAGTCTATGAAACTAATAGTCCTCTATAGATGAATTTTCGGTGGGTTGAGTCGAAATATTGGTTCTCCAAATTTATAATCTTAATGAAAACTAGTATTGAAATGATTAGTATAATAAAGACATAATCAATAATGATGAGTCTACTGATAATATGTATTTTGGAAATCAAATGAGCTGTCAACATTAAAATAACAGGTATTGGATTTTGAGATTTCAATGCAGAGTTATTTTCTTTGGTGTCTCAAAGGAAACGTTGCGAGAGGTTGGATTCATTTTTGGCACCGATAAGGCATAAACTTGAATTTAATCTAACAATCTCGTGTTTTGATCTGTCACAACTTAGAGTTTCGACTTTTTTTTTTTTTTTCAAATACGGTCTTTGGACTGCAAGCGTTTTAAAGTCACGATTTTGGTTTGGTTTGACATTAGTGGCTTTTTTTGTTTTACAATTATTTTAGAACACTGTGTAATGCATCCACTCTCGCATCAATGACTCGTTCTGGAGTGTTTTTGGACTATGATACCCTACTCTGTAGACGATCACATCTTAAAGCGTTCCGTAACCTTCTGGCTCTTGCAGGGGAAATTTCCAAAATTCCTTGCAACTCAATGCACTCAACTCCGAAATATTACTTTCTAAAATTTCGAAAAATTTTACTTTACGAAATTCGGTGAAACTAAATCTTACGAAATACCTTGGAATTTAATTTCAACAAATTTAATTTTACAAAATTCCATAATATTTCATTTTACGAAATTCCGTAATATTTCGTTTTACAAAACTCCGTAATATTTCATTTTACGAAACTCCGGAATATTTCGTTTTACTAAATTCAGAGAAATTTCATGTTACAAAATTCAGTGAAATCATATCCAACGAAATCACATGACATTTTGCATCTCTATCGATGCTCGGAGATGCTCGTACTTTTATCCGACGAAACGACAACGTCGCACCTATTATACAGTCTAACCTTTTAGCCGGGATAAGGCCCCATCCAAAGGGTTTAAGAAGCGGGCGCCGCGCCGCTGAAACGCTTAAATCGCGGCATTTTCGACTCCGATAATAATTCGGATCTTATTAATGAGAGGCGTATTTCAGATGCAGATTGGAAGCCTTCGCGCCCCCAAACAATCGGCACGATAGAAACATCTTTCCAACCTCAACGATTGTTATTACTGAACTGGCTCAGTATTTTATTCCAAAATTTCGAAACGGGTCTGTGGACTTATTGTTGAAATTGATCACCAAAGCTATAGACAAAGAAGACATGAGGAGTATGGTGCGATCCTGTTGTTTGAAATGGGTGGTTCTGGTTTCTATAGACTGAGGGAGACTGAGGGCCTCTCTTGGGTTGCCACCTACCTCCTTTTTCCATTGCAACCACCCGCTTTCACCGATAGGATCCCTCCATATCCCTTTTATTATCTTTGTCTATATATTTAGATAATCGGTCCGCTTAGGGCTTATTATTGTAATTGGTAGTCAAAGCGATAGACAAAGAACACGAAGGAGAAATGGAGCGACCCTGTTCGTGAAAGCGGGTAGTTACAGTGGACGAAGGACGTAAGTAATGGACCAAACGGTAACCCACGATAGACACCCTATACTTAGTCCATCATTTCCCCCTTAATCGATGATAACCACTAGGGAGTTTCACAACTCAAAATATCTGGTGCTGCTGGACTTCAGTATCATGGACATAGGTCCCATGCCCTGTCATGGAACCTATCCAACCTGTCCAATGTGTCACTTGGAACGCATCAAGATGCAATTTTTCGAACTGAACTCGAAAAATTGCATCTTGATGCGTTCCAAGTGACACATTTCAGGCAAACAATAGTGGTTTATCTTGAGCAAGTACACCAGAGGTAGGATAGACTCATATCAGCGTGATCGCTGGATGCACCTGTCTTATCAGCCACCTCAAAGTTGGAAGTGGATGTTGGTCATTTCTCGTCCGCAGACAAAATCGCCGCACGGCGCAAACACGTCTCCGTAAAATTGACGCTGTGCGAAAACTAACGAATATTTTTTCAAAAATTAAAAAGGAGTGTACTCGTGAGAGTATAAGCTTTCAAACGAGTCTAAGTTTAGCTCGTGCAGCTCGAGCTAAGTTTAGCAACAGACACATGCATTGGGCAAAAGAGCTGTATTGGTCTAGATTCGGTCGATTCACTTAGCTGTAAATATAATAATCAGATTAAAATCAGTGTTTTCATTTAATGAAACTGTCTTTAAATTAACTTATGGTGTTCATTCTTAGACGAAGAATATAGGAGTGACCTGGATGGATACCAAATTGAAGCCGAGTTCACTCCGCGCAGGTGAAGTAGAAGTCCTTTTTTTCTCCAGCAAAGATCTCGGAGCTTAAAAAGCTGTAGTTTCTCGAGCACCTGAGGTCCAAAGAATGGACTGCAACAATAGTCATTAAACTCAATCACCGATGAATTATTAAGAGCTCGCAGCAGATAAAATGTGATTCGGTGAAAAAATGAGAAGGGTCGGAGCTAAAGGCCTCGAAGAGATCTACGGCATTTGAAGAAAGGAGACAATGTTGCCATGCCAAGGGAGAAAAAAAGTTTATTTCATGCGGCACACCGAAGATTGTGGTGCAACTGCTGTGTCATACGTAACGGAAAAAGTGGACCTATACTCAATACTTTTTTCGTGAATTCTTTGAAAACAGACGAAAGTTTTGGGAATATGCTGAGAAAAACTATGATGATAATGCTGTATCACTAAGGACCGTCCTCGAAGTCGTATCAAAACATCTCTTTTCCTGAAGGGATTAGCATTAATGGAGGTTTATAGAGGCCTTAAAAATTGAGTCATGAAAAAAAAAAAAAAATTTCTACAATTATCGCTCTACATTTTGCAATAAGGAACTGCCTATTCAAAGAATGCGTTCATCTGCAAACGGAAACTAGTGGCACCCCGCACCTGTGCTGCTTCTAAAACAAGTTAGATAGAGTTCCTTATTGCAAAATGTGGTCCATCTTACCGTCATTTTAACATTTAAAACGTGTTATTTTTCATCAGAAGTCCTATTTAAATATCTAGCTTGTACTGATGTTCTAGCTTTTAGGTATGACTGAAATGTATCCTGAGTTCAGCCATCCATCGTTCAGTAAATCGATCTACAGCCCTCGAGGGGCTACTTCTACCTTAACGTTCTTTAAGAGTCCTTGACTATGAACTCGTAAATTGACGAAAATTGGTGACACTGTATCGGGGGCGAAGAGAAACGGAGCCATCCGTATTCTTCACTCACGTACAAATACATAATTTATACGTGATGCGGAAGGCCTAGTTCAGAGGTCGAAGGAGGCCAGTGAAAGACTGGGAGCATTAGCGCAACAAACGGCCAGTATTTTTCCACGTCTTGTCGAATTATCGGATTCAAATCCGTGTTGCCAAATTTATCGCTAAATTTTCTATAACGTATGCTCCCGCCGTGGGTAAAATATTATTTTTAACAAGACGCGGCAAGGAAACTCTCGTTGCCTGCGGAAAGAAACAAAACTCGTAAGACCTGAAACCACACACGAAAAGCGCCCAGAAAAACGCAACCGTAAGAAGTTAACACTGCCGTGCTAAGGTAAAACGCCGTATGAACCTTCAAACGTTGCCAAATTTCCTTTGATAAAACACGAATTTCCTACTAAACTTGTTCAAAGTGTCCTTCCAATTTTTCAGATAATTGTCGGCAATTTCTCCTGAAGTTCCTGAAAATTTCAAGGAAAAATATTCATAGCCTTTTTCAAAAATAAAAATTTCATCGAAGGAAATTTGGCAACTCTCGAATGTTCATACAACGTTCTCCCTTATCACAGCAGAACAGTAGAGTCATCCCTAGTTTTGCTACTTTCAGTGACATCTTTTGGGGGGACCGTTTTTTGGCCCTGTCTTTTCCTCAACTCTGTGATTTTTCGCTCATAAGAGAGGGTTTATATTTTATGGTATACATCATGATTCGTCATCTCCAGTCTCTTTTCAGGCTAACATTGTCCTTATCATGAGTTTTGCCAATTCATGTATTCATGCCATTCAATGAATCATGACCAATTTTTGCGTGAATGAGGATTTTTCAGCATTTTACCGCAAAACCAATAAAATTCGTATTTCCGCCAAAATCGGCCTTCAACCCCACGTTTCGGTCAGTATTAGACCTGGAGAGCAATCGAAAACGCCCGAATTATGATGCATTATGTAAAATATAGACCTTCAACGAACAAAAAAGCGTAGAGTCGAGGAAATTCTCTGAAATTGTTGCCGGGATGAATTAATTAATCACATCATCAAGTAATATAAGAGATTTAAAACAAGTCGATGGAAACAGGTTTTACTGGTCATCAGTTCTGGCACTTAAGTCTTTCTGCGAACGACCGATTCAATTGTTTTTGTTCCCTCCTAATTTCTTTCCCGATTACTCCCTCACCTCGCTCTTTTTTGCGGGGGCGAAGGGGTCGAGGTGCCCGGCAGCGGGGAGGGCGCTGGCATGAGAAGGGGGGGAGGTGTCGATAAGGGTACAGCATCGTAACGACCGACCCTCGCTGCGGCCGCCAGAGACTTACGACAAACATCCCCAGAGTGTCGCGACAAATTGCCATCTCGGGAACTTTTAATGGCCGTTTTTGCGCCTCTAATTGTCGAGAGTAATAAAAGTAAATAAAGGCGCCTAACGGCCGAAAGGCGAGGGAGTTGGGGTCGGCGATCGCTCGTATATCGACCCATCGAATCAAACTTAGGTGGATCACGCCCGTTTGATCCGATCGTCTGGATCGTATCGCATATTACTATATTATCGATTAGCGGAGCGAAATATACCTACGAGGGGAGGGTATAACATCGGTGCCAAGTGCGATTTTTCGGTGTCCATGAGGGACACGCACAGGGATGAAAGGTAGAATTACCCCGGAATGGGCAAAATTTCTCAAGGATAGAAGTTTCACGCTGAAAAAAAAATGGTTTAAGGACATTTTTTTTAAAAAATTTTTCCCACGACATTTGTACTGTGATAGATAGATAGATAGTTTTTTATTTGACCCAGAATTTGGAGCTTTTAAAACGAGTTCTTGACATTTTCTGAGGTGTAAAAGTTTGAAAATTTATAAAATATTACAAATAGATTTTTACAAATATTACAAAAAATTACATATTAAAAATTTCCCTGATTATCACTGTATTCTTAACTTTATTCGTTTAGAATGAACGACTCAACTTTCATTGCAGATGCCATAAACAAATATGTTGCTGTTAAATGCTCAGCTTTTGGAGATTTCTTTAGAATTTTTATTGATCTTAGAACGTTGTAAAAATAAAATTTTCTTTTGTCATCTACATTGGTACTGTATAGTTGCGAGTACATCATGACTTGATTCACAGTTGGAAAAACTTTATTAATTCCTGATGCTTGCGACTTTAGGTCCTTTTGGTGGCATGTGAATGGCTTCAAACATTTCGAAGAGACGAAGTATTATTTACAGGGTGATACTGCTTTGACTTTGCATAATTTTAACACAAAAAGTCACGTAGGGCATTGTCACTTCTTTATTCAATCAATTCTTTAGCAAACTACTCAATGTCTTCAAAATTATTGTTTTAACGATTGTTCAACATGTAGCTAACGTAAGTTGCATAGATGCAAAATTTCATAAAACAAGGAATTTATAATGCAATTTTTGAAAACATTGAAGGTATTCAGCTCTCCGAACATCAAAACTGAATTATACTTAAAAACCTTCAGAAGTGTATGTGGACCAAATCTTGTCTAGATTGCAAGTTAGAAGTCTGACCCTGGCGAGAGGTATTTTGCGTCAAAATTGTTTATATATCGTTTTGCCTGTGAATATATATTATATGGGTCACATATTCGGCTCCAGGCGACTTAAAGCTTCAATCTGATTACTTCTAAATTATTCTGTATATAATTTACTAGACAAAGTAAACGTACTCATTTTCCAGCTTGAAAAATCATCTAAAAATAAACATCGGACAAAAGTTGCATAGGTACATTCTCGTAAAAAATTAAATTGTTGGAGTCAATCGTGTAACCTTAGAATGAAGTTACGTTCTTTTACCCGAGAACAAGAGTCAGGATTGCAGAGGCGAGGCGTGAGTGACCGATTATCGATATTTCCCCATTTGAAGCTGCGGTAATAGAATCGATTATTGAGGTGTAGGTATACCCTGCTTATCGATCCTATTACATAAGATTAAATGGCAGATCAATTGATATATCGCGAGGCACGCCACGTCACTGAGCTGCTCGAGTCGAGATAGAAGTCGGGTCTTCTCACATTGACGGGTGGCTTGATCCATAGTTGCCAGATCATGTGATAAATCGTTGTTTCCCTGTCCACAAGCCTCTAGACACACACATGCCATGCCAGCCATGCCCACGGCTCATGGATGCCGCACCTCGTTGGCTCACAGTTCCGTTTGCTGAATTGGAAAAGCGGGATTTCACGTTCTGTCAAACGGAGCTATGTGCACAGTGTATGAGCCGTGACAATGCATCTAGCGCATGAAAGACAGGGCTCATAAGTTAAAGACCGCCTTCCCGATCGTCGTTGCCGCTGACGTCACTGGCGCTTTATAATTCCGATTCATTCCTATGGCCCGACCACGAACGAGCACACCCCATCTTTCCCTCTGCACGTAGTTCTATTTGGACGTATTTCTACCGAACAGACCTATGTGCAAGTGAGAAATATGGGGGGTGCTCGTTAGTTCTCTTTGCGTAAGAGTGAATGAGAATAATAAAGCGCCAGTGACGTCAGCGACAACGAAGGAGCGCCGGCACAACGGGGAGATCGTTGGAGGGAGTCTTTAACTCATGAGCCCTGTCCACAAGGCTCTCTTGCCATGCCCGCGGCTCATGAGTCCCGCATTCAGTTGGCACATAGGTCTCTTTGATAGAATGTAATATCCCGCTTTTCCAATTCTACAAAAGGAATCACGCCCACTTTTACATTGCTTCTTATGCAGCTTTCTAGAGCACACCCCATATTTCTCACCTCCACATAGGTCTGTTTGGTAGAAATACGTCCATTTGATAGAAATACGTTCATATCACAAAGCACGCCACGCCACTGTAGGAAAAGACAGATTTCGTTGAGAGATCCGACAAGGACGTCGTTCGGTTTTGTTTAAATAATTACGTGCTCCGGACTCCGACTTACAAGCTTTACCCACGATGCTTTTTGTAACATCGCATTGGCGCTACCGAGAACGAGGCGAGGGAAAAAACCTAAAGCCCTCGCCAAACTCTTTCCCGAGCGGGAGCTTTTATCTGCGTCGATTCTTCGCAACTAACTTGATGTTGCGTCTTTGTTTATTTCATTGAGTTTCTTTGACGCCCCGCGCGGGAAGTTGGGGCAACTCTCCCCTTGTATTTCGTCGGAGGGGCAAGTTAATTCGAAGTAAATAGCAACATTTACGACTAGAACAAACGTACTCCTGGTTCAATGACAATATTAACACGCACTGACATCCCTCTCAAAGCTACCGGTTTTCACTTCCTACCACATCAACTCTGCTTTTTTTTTCTTTTTATTGAAACCTGCACGCGAAAAGCAGGGACCAAGCTACTGCTTTTCTACGATAAAATGTTAATTTTTAAGCAGAGTTTCGCATATTTTCTTTTGAAGTTTTCAGAAAATTTGGACCGCGTTCAGCAGAAAGGGACCAAGCTACATTGTTTGGGCGGATTTCTTCGAAAATTTTAAGGAATTTGCCTCACACTATGCAAAAAATTAACTGAAATTCGCCCGAAAATCCGCACAACCGTTTTCATGTAAAAATTAAAATGCCCGATCGAATTTGGCTATAGATGACTCGGCTTGGTTCCCCTCTGCTTAACGCGGTCCATTTTGATCCGATTGCGAATGAAATTCTCTGACAAATTGGAAGAAGAAGATTATTCACAGATGTCCCTGACAATTCGTATTTTACGGAAGCAAATTTGGCAACGTATGAAAGCTCATATGGCGTTCTTCCTTGGTATGGCTCATAAAATGGCAATGGTGGCGAGGTGTGAATGATCGATTATCGATATTTCCCCATTTGAAGCTGTGGTAAAGAATCGGTTATTAACGTGTTCGTTGCGAACACCCTGTTCATCGATCTTTTTCCATAGGTTTAAATGACAGATCAATCGATATATCACAAAGCACGCCACGCCACTGAATCCCTAGTAGCAGAGCAAATTTGTCTTTTCCTAAAAAAATATAAAAAAACAATCTGTTATCTAAATGGTAGTTTTAAATAAAAAACGTGTAACGCTTACATAAAAAAATCAAAGTTCAGACCTGATCATAATATATGAAAAATGATAAAAGCTGGATAAGGTAATTTTTTATAGACAATTTTTTTATTTTTTCATATAAGGCGTGCATACAAAAGTGTTAAAAGTGAACATTTTATGTAACTAATAAATAAAAAAAGGGCATAATTTTCGTGAGCTTTTCGCGAATTAGAAGATTTTTTAGTATGTTTGCGAGAAGCTCACGAAAATTATGACTTTTTTTTTATTTATATAATGGTTACATAAAAATGTTCACTTTTAACACTTTCGTATGCCAGCGTTATATAAAAAAATTAACTTTCGTACATAATCTGTATCTTTTCCCTCTGTGGTTCTGCTACTGGGGATGGCAAGGCGCGCGCGGAGGTAGCCACTTTTCTGTTGGTTACCCTGTTGCTCGGGGCCGACGGGCAAGTCAAAGCGATTATGTTGGTCTCGGGCAGATAAGCACGTTCGAGTGTGACATGGACGACCCGCGAATCCACCCCTTTGAAAGGCTTCCCGTGGCCCCGGCCAGGGAGGCGCAACTTCAGACCGCATGCCGCCACAGTCCTTGCGTGAGTCATACCCAAGCCACCGAGAGGGTGGCCACCCCCTCCTAAAACGACACGCTCACCCTCCGAGCGAGACCGCTTTCGCTGCTGCATCCGCACAGGGTGGCCCAGAAGCCAGAATCCCACCACCTGCTTCTCCAGATACAAAATTAATAAGGATAACAATGGATCTATTCGATAGTGGCTCGATGTATCGTTTGGATCAAAACGATAGAACATAACCCCCAAACAAAAATTTTAGGGTTTAAGTTGGGAAAGCTGAAAATGAGAAAATTCCTTTCAGTTGCAGTTTCCTTTCAGTCTTCATTGCCATTTCAGATCAAAATATCCATCATAAAAGACCCGTTCCCTCAGATTAATAAGTTGAGGAGCTTTCCGGAAAAGGGGCACATACCGAAAAAACGCGTTGTGAGAAGAACGCATTTGAAGTTTTCATTCTTACTTTCTGAGCACTGGTGATGACATACATCCGAACTGGGGCACTCATATCTACGTCCATACACCTTGGAATGAATAACGACCATTGGTAAAACTTACGCTTCTTTCAGTGTTGTGGGAGGAATTTTTTAAAATTTTCCGCTATGTGTCTTTTTTCCCGAAATGGACCGGTGGTCATAGGTTTTGGCTTTAGAAGCTAAATTTTCGAGACTTTCACGAGTTTCTAAACGAAAATAAATAACTCCGATTAATTAATAAATAATAATTTCGATCGCGAACGCGCGGGTGGAATATGCTTTGATCATTATTAATGAAAAAGACAGCGAAACACGCGAAAAAACTCGAAAAATTCAAACTCACAAGAGACCATTAACTATCGAATTTTAATAATTACAAAAATTCACGTGTGTCCGGTGAAACGCGTTGACAATCACTGCAACCCGATGATATTGCATTGATTAGCAGAATCAGTGCGATGCATCTGTAGTGAGGCAAGGTACACTCTACAACACACGGTTCGTTTCAGAGGGAGGTAAATAAAATAGTGTTGCCCACTCAAAATTCCTTCGGGATCTTGAAGTAGGATGCATACACAGTCATTTAAGCCTAAAATGAAAATATTCTATCGAGCTCTTCGAAAATAAAATCGATTTTTGTGTTTTTGGCGCTAAAATGGCCTTCAAAAACGATCAATGATTCAATTCCGATGGGTTGTGCATATGCAAAATGGTACATGTATGATGAAATCTACGTATTTTTGGACCAAGAATCGATTGAGCAGGGTCCCGAATCGGTTCGAAGCTTCATTGACCGAAAAATGGGCCTTTTATGGGATTTTAGGGATGTTTTGGGCCCATTTTTTCCCAATTTTGGCAGGAGAAAACCTGTGCCGTCATGAGTATTGATTATTAGGTAATTTCGGGCGAGAAATCGAATGCGCTTGGTCCCGAGTCACTCCGGGGCTTCCTAATCTAAAAATACGCTGTAGGCCCAGGTGGAGCTCCGGAAGAGCTTTGAAAATATTTTTTGTCTTTTATGTTCAAACTGGATGCTGAAATTGGCCTTTCTTTGACTTTAAAATGAGACTCCTGAATAAGTAACAAGAAACTTTTCTATAATTTGATGACCTTTGGCCTCCTTCAGCCAGTCCACTGTGTAAGCTCCTGCATGAAAGCACGATGCATATCTCAGATCTGATCATGCGGTGTGAAGCATGATATCAGTGCGCACGCATGCTGATCTGCACTGATTGACGGGTTCACACACATACACATCAATTTCTCTTTTTCAAAGACCTTCTGACGAGAAATCGTATGCGCTATATGAAGAGACGGTATAAATTTGGACTCGAAAAATGAATTCCTCTTATGGATTTATAATATTTATTTGCAGAATAACTATTTTCCCTCCTTTTTCGGTCAAACAAATAATCTTAACCCATCCAAGCCGAGAAAAATTTTTCGGCCTAAGAAGCCCCGGAGTGACTCGGGACCAAGCGCATTCGATTTCTCGCCCGAAATTACCTAATAATCAATATCCATGACGGCACAGGTTTTCTCCTGCCAAAATTGGGAAAAAATGGGCCCAAAACATCCCTAAAATCCCAAAAAAGGCCCATTTTTCGGTCAATGAAGCTTCGAACCGATTCGGGACCCTGCTCAATCGATTCTTGGTCCAAAAATACGTAGATTTCATCATACATGTACCATTTTGCATATGCACAACCCATCGGAATTGAATCATTGATCGTTTTTGAAGGCCATTTTAGCGCCAAAAACACAAAAATCGATTTTATTTTCGAAGAGCTCGATAGAATATTTTCATTTTAGGCTTAAATGACTGTGTTTGCATCCTACTTCAAGATCCCGAAGGAATTTTGAGTGGGCAACACTATTTTATTTACCTCCCTCTGAAACGAACCGTGTACAGGTATGGACAAATGGAATTTTAGAAAGTCGTCAAAACGCGTAGATTTGACAGCATCGAGAGTACGACTGCGAAGACCTGCGCGGCAAATGGACGGTCACTCGATCGCCGATTTTTTCAGCGCTGCCACTTCGGCACCCCGTTTGTCCATACCTTAGAGTGTACCTTGGTAGTGAGGGATCCTTATCAGTATCCATCACCTGCATGCCTGCCTGCGCCCTGCGCGCTATCTCCTCAATGTCGCGGCGACCGTACCCAGAGCCAGAGGCAAATAGATGAAATACGCCTGTGCCCGTTGACTTAGCCTCACAAAACTTGGTCTCTTAGCCCTAAAAATTGATTAGTTAAGCTGAAACTCGGGACATTGGTACATTCGGATGCGAGGAATCTATTTCTGCCATTTCCGGAATGCTCCTTAATTGGTTTTTTTTTTTTTTTTTTTTGGGGGGGGGGGGGACCTTCTATTCCTGTTTATTTAGTAACTTAGGAATCTACAGTCATCTATAGACATGATTTTTAGCATAGAGATTATTTTCTTGTCAGTAGATATCGGGGGGATTTTGGCACATCCATACTCCGGCTTTCAAATTTTCAGGGATTAAGGTCGAATAGAATCTGTTTCTGCAGATCCTCTCGTCAGTTTCGTGAAAAATTGTCGTCACCACCGGGATTCGAAACTATGACCAAGAGTCAGACACGCTGACCGCTAGGCCAACCTGACCGGCTAAATCGACTTTTGAAGCTGCGTTTACTTGTTGAACCAATCGATATCGATAAAATCTCACCTATTAAATTTGATGTATCGAATACAATCTATACCGCCCACCTGCAAACCGACAATTTTGCGAAAGCAAATTCGCTATTTTTTAATTTTTATGCTGAATTTGCAACTCACAATTTTTTTATTATTATTATTATTACTGCGCTCCTAGGTGGTAATGGAAAAAACTAAAAACATCAGCTTGCGTAGTTTATAGTACTGAATGCGGCAAAGTTGCTAACTTAATTTCGCCAAAATATGCAGTTAAGCAGTATTCTGCTGTGCCGAGGAAAAACGCCGTATGAACATTCGGGAGTTGCCAAATTTCCCTGGATAAAACATGTATTTTTAAAGATGGGATATTCATATATTCCTTTGATATTTTCAGATATTTTAGATCAAATTGTGAGCAAAATTGTCTGAAAAATGAGAAAAAATATTTCAATTTTTCCAGTAAATCCAGTTTTTTTGGAGGAAATCTGGCGACGTTCAAAGGCGCATACGGCGTTTTCCCTCACTATGACAGTATTTCTCCTTAGCTCTCAAAATACATATTAATTGCTATAATTTAGAAATGCGTATCTCCAAAACGGCCGTGCTGCGGAAAAATTCCGTGAGAACGCTCAATCGGTGCCAGGTTTTTCTGGATAAAATTTATATTTTCGAGAGAAATTATGAGTAATTTCCAAGAAATTTCCAAACAATCCAGATTAAATTACAGACAAATTCCTCAGAAAAATTGGTGGGAAAATATTCCCAAATTCCCCTTAAAATTCGCACTTTATCATACAGAAACAGGGGACACCTGAAAGCTCCCATTGCATGTTTCCTTCCGTCGTGAATCGCCGCTAACAAATATTATTTGAAGTACCCTAAAATTTTCGCTTGAAATTATATGATGCCATGGTGGATTATGGTGTGATAGTAGTTGCTTCAAGTGGGGAGATTTATCAAGGGCAACGACTATTTGTGGCTGAAACATAATTTTTAGGATTCAACCATAATTTATTGAATTTAATTCTTATTCCTAATTTATTCCGGCTGGACTCCAAATATTGAGTAGTGGCTGAATCCCGATAAGTTGAGTTTCAATCAATATGAATTAGGAATAATCATTTCATTCAACAATCAATCCTGTGCCAATATTTCTGTTTCCTCCGAGATATCAGTATGCTGATAAATGAGATGATGATATCCTCTTTAGGTACGGGAAACGTACGGTGGCAATGCTGTCATGCTAAGCAAGAACGCCGTAAGAGCCTTCAGGCATTGCCAAATTCCCTCGATGAAATTCACATTCCCAGGAAAATTTGTGAAAAAATTCCCTCCAAATTTTCAGAGAATTTTATTCGCAATTTAATTTAAAGTATTTGAAAATTTCAAGGAATGATACTCGTATACTTTTCTTTAAAAGTAAATATTTTATCATGAGAAATCTGGCAACCTTCAAATGTTTATACAGCGTTTTCCCTTAGTACGACAGATTTATCTTCACACAACGAAAGTATAGCGCTGCCGTGCGAAGTAAAAACGCCGTATGAATATTCGAGAGTTGCCAAATTTCTCCTGATAAAATGTTTATTGTTAAGGAAAATTATCAGTATTTTTCATTGAGATTTTCAGACTTTTTAGATCAAATCACAAACAAGATTACCTGAGAAATTGGAAGAAAAACATTCACAAATTCTCCTGAAAATTAATGTTTTGTCAAAGGAAATTTGGCAACGTCTGAAGGCTCATACGGCGTTTTTCCTTAGCGCGACAGAATGATCTTCGCACAACGAAAGTAGCGGCTTAAAGGCATTTCTTCTCGTTATGTGTTGGAAATTAGGAGGCGGCGCGATGGGAGTTAATGGCCTTTGCTTTACGGAGGGGAAAGTGTCGTTTTCTTACCTGAGGACCTGAGTTGCCCAAACAGTCAACGGTTTTCGATTAAGGTCTATCGATTTTAAAAGCGAAATTTTCTTTCCACCGCGCACTCCGGCAACCTCGCTGAGCAGGACTCTTATCATCTGGAATGACCCAGTAAATCAGAGTTACGGCCTGGTCATCGCCGAAAACGTTCTAAAAATCTAATGTCAACCCCATAAAATCCGGCATTTTTAGGGTACCTCCTCATAACAAACTCACCATGGTGGGATAACGCAGTTCTTACAACCGGTGCAAGAAATTTCAGATCTCTCGATCCACTTCTGGCAGCAGACGAGAGGCAATTTTCAGCAGTGATGACTTTCCGTTGCTCATATTTGTATTTATTTATTTATTTATTTATTTTTTCTTTTGCTGATCTTTCAAAGTGGAGGCAAATCCCACCATTCGTCCTAAAATTGAGGACTTTTTCGGTAAACGGGCGTATGAGGTTTGCTATGGTGCTAAGATTGTGCGATTTTTCATAGCGTTTGCAGCAGATGAAATTCATTCACAGTCGACTTATTTCCTTACAAGAGTGAGGAAATATTCGGAGTGGATCTGGGAAAAATTCATAACAGTGCTTTCGGATAAGCTACAAGTAGAGAACCAAGTTGCGCAATCTTAGCAGCATTGGAAGTCTCACACGCCCTTTCACCGAAAAATTCCTGAATTGCGCATTTTGTCATTGCATCGAGCATTTTTGTGATGCAAATTTAAAAGAAAAAAAAAACAGGCCGCGAGGAAAAAGCCGAATTACGAAAGTCAGCAATACAAATTACAAAACAACTTAAGTAGGTATGCGCTTTCCAACATGGAGCTAGGAGATTTTTCATGGTTGGGGATTTTTGCAGATTTTTTATATTGAGGCATTTTTTATACGTTAAAATTGGATGTACTAAAAAAAAAAAAAAAAATTAAATCGAATGCAAAACTGCAAAAATGTACCTTCATTCCGATGTGAGAGATGTATAGAATTTTTTCTTGATATAGACGATTATATTTTTTGATCCTACCCTTTTTATTTGTTTTGCCCCCTCCCTTCTTTTCAAAATACCTTGATTGTGAGTTAATATTTTTGCATGAACGTTACTGGAAGTTAGCAACACCACAAACCTATTTAAAGTGCTTTTCAAAGGTTATCATTAATACATCGGTTCGCGCAAAATCCACGAAGTTTCATTATGGCGCAAGAGTTAGACTGCCTCCCTAAACCGTGAGAGAAACTCAAAATTATTTTGATAGATTGAATTACGCTAGAAAAATTCCTACTAAAAATAAAAACCTCTCCACTTTAAGCTGAAGGCACCAAGCAATCGCACTTTTTCGTGTACCTTTAGCGGAACACGAGAACCCTTAGATTTATCCCGTTATTATATGCATCCTGTTTTTGCGCTAAAATAGTTTCTTTTTTAGGGAGCCGAAATTAGGAGGGTAGGTAGGCATTAACCGAAAAGGCTTAAAATTTACAGTCATGTCCGAGCACCCGAGCTCCGTGTCCGTGTGACACGTACCATTAATCATGCAAAAAACAAAAGGAAAGGGAGAGTAGGGAAATTCGCCCAAAAACACGCGCATGAACAAAATTTCATGCTCGAGTTAGCTCATTGAAGATCATGTCGAGCAAGAAGCGACGTCGCCAGATTGCCACAAAGGCCTATAAAATAATATAATTTCATGAGTTAGCATGTCATCCTTATCGGTGGCGAGGCGTGAATGATCGAATCTCGATATTTCTCCATTTGAAGCTGTGCTAAAGAATCGATTATTAAGTTGCTCGTTGCGAACACCCTGTTTATCGATCTTTTTTCATAGGTTTAAATGGTAGATTCATCGATACATCGCAAATCACGCCATGCCACTGATTCTTATATGCGGCCGCCCACAAGAAAAAGGACCTCGACTAAAGACAATGATCGATGCACAATAATGCACCTCATAATTTCATTGTGTAATTATGGAGGAACTAAAAGTTTGAACTAATACATAAAAGTACCTATTTGAATAGGAAAACTTGTGGCACATGAGTTGTTTTTAAATTAAGCTTGAAAGGGTAGTTCCCAATTTCGAAACGTATCCCAACTGGACTGCATCCTTCGATAAAGAGCCACAACTTCTGGCTCTTTGTAGAGAGACAACCTATGCACTATTCTGCCGAGCTAAGGGAAAACGCCGAATGAGCCGTCAAACCTTGCCAAATTTTCGCCGTCAATTCGATGTCAATTTTTGAGGAGAAATATAAATATTTTCTCTTGAAATTTTAAGATAAATAATTTTTAAGAATAAAATTTTTCGAAAAATTCGAAGGAAACTATTCACAGATTTCTGTGGACATTCATATTTTATTTAAGGGAATTTGGCAACACCTGAAGGCACATACGGATTTTCCCCTTAGCACGGCAGTATTAGTTCGACTACGCAGATAAGCGCTTTTATGGACGAGCCAGAATTTCTATAATTATCTATATTATACTGCTACAAGCAAAATCTTGTAAGCACTATTTGTGACGAACTGCCGGATCGATAAAGATGATCTTTACATGTATATCATCTGTAGTAGATGTAGATGTGCAAAAAATTATGAAACCCCGAACTTTTAATGTTGTAGAGCTTTTAAAGCTCATTTCACTTAAGTCCAATGTTAATAGCGTAAGAGATACGTCGTTTCCGCTAGAAACGTCAAGGTGTGGGATTCTACCTGAGTGACTCGAATAAACAATAAAACAATGGAAAAGCTCGTGAAGGGCTAATATTTACAGCAGATAAACAGCAGATACAAAGTGAGTCGCGTTGGGACGGACCAAATATTACTAACTCTTAACGGTCGAAATCCGATTTATTTTTTTTTAAATTAAGTATTTAAAAACAACATAATAAATGGAAATTTCTCCATAGTAAGTGGACTGTGAAATTATGTACATCCAGCTATTCCTCATCATTTACAAATCTGAGTGTTACGTCAACAATTTTGAAATCGATGCAGCTCGAACACAGAATGGTGTATTAAAATGGAAGAACATGTTTGCCTATACATATGCGTATAGGGCCCGCGAAGCGGGCCTGAGGGCGCGAGGCGCCCTCCCGGGGGTTCGGCCGCGTAGCGGTCAGGGGGCAGAGCCCCCTAGTAGTTTTCTAATTGTAAAATGTATGCTCCAACTATCATGGACACGGATGTCTTCGTTGAAATGAATCCATTTTGTTCTCAATTCACGAAGATTCCGTTAAATTCTCGGTGCATTGCACTCCTTTTCCCTCCCTCGGCCACCCCACACACCTCACCCTTCATCCCTTACCCCTCATCCTGCATCTACCCTTCCCGACGAAGCTTTTAGCCCGTGAGCGGAGCAATGTTGCCCGCGGCAGCGAAAGAAGTTTGCATGACGTCGCATTCCTAAAACTTGGTTTGACAAGGCCATAAGTCACCATTCTCAATTCCTCACACTAACCACGGGACCACGGCAAGTGGGTAAGTACTCTCGTCTCATCCCATCTGCTTCCGTCCCGCGTAGCGTTTGATCCTCGGGGAATGTTGACAAATGAGCTCGCAGGTACACGTCCATGACGTTAACAGCGCTGCCAAATTACAGTGGTAAAAAAGTAAATACCGGGACTGTGTCAATATTTTATTTAAGAGAAAACAANCACCATTCTCAATTCCTCACACTAACCACGGGACCACGGCAAGTGGGTAAGTACTCTCGTCTCATCCCATCTGCTTCCGTCCCGCGTAGCGTTTGATCCTCGGGGAATGTTGACAAATGAGCTCGCAGGTACACGTCCATGACGTTAACAGCGCTGCCAAATTACACTGGTAAAAAAGTAAATACTGTGTCAATATTTTATTTAAGAGAAAACAAGTGCATCAATTCGAATTGCGGGAAGAGTGGCGCCCCCCCCACCCCCCAAAAAAACTCCGGCGGTGGAAGCCGTACTTACCGGCTATACAGTTCCGGGTGTAGCGCCTGGAGCAGTCGAAGCTACGGCTCCAGCATCCGAAACTTTCGGCTTCTGAACCAAGGTGGTAGGAAACGTAAGGATGAATTAAAGGTTGGGAATTTCAGCGAAATATTTCATGAGATTTCACGAGACTGTGATATATTTCATATTTTTCAGGGGCTAGAGTATGCAACCCGCACTCAAACAAACGTAAAATAGAAGGAAGTCACAATTTGAAATGAAAGATTGGAAATTTCAGCGAAATATTTCATGAGATTTCACGAGACTGTGATATATTTCATATTTTTCAGGGGCTAGAATATGCAACCCGCACTCAAACAAACGTAAAATAGAAGGAAGTCACAATTTGAAATGAAAGATTGGAAATTTCAGCGAAATATTTCATGAAATTTCACAAGGCTGCAAAATATTTCATATTTTTCAGGGGCTAGAGTATGCAACCCGCACTCAAACATACGAAAAATAGAAGAAAGTCACAATTTATACATTTTGCGAAACATGGAATGGAACCGGTTTTTTTCAAAATCTTTCATGAATTTCATGAAGTATTATACGTAAAATTTCAAGATTTTATTTTTCGTCAAATTTTGCCACCCTGCTCTGAACCCGGAACGGGCGGTATGTCTATGAAGCCCGTAGCTTTGCTTTTTTTTCAGTGAACTTTTAGCGAGTCGTCTGTCATTGGCCAATCCGCCTGGTGCCCACTTTTTGGGACCCTCATGCACGGGATGAAAATTTCGGGGGTGCGGGGATTCACGGGTTCATTCTTCATCGAAAATATTTCAAAACCACAGAAAAATTTGTCATCATTACTTCAGGAATCGATTCTCCAGATTTTTTGAAGAGATCCATGCATAATACATGCAACTTTTTTCTCAAACACACCGAACAGTTCGACCTGGAATTAGGTTTTTTTCATGACACCAAGTGTCATATTTCAAATTGAAAAAACTAAATTCCCTGGTTGAATAGTTCGGTGTGTTTGAGGAAAGTAGGGGGTGCCACTCGGTCCGTAATTAATATTGTTGCTTTTGTTTTCGCTTAGTATTTGATAAACCTCAAAGTTCGTGTAAAATTGCAGTCCGCGGATAGTAAAATACGACACACAGCAAAAAAGCGACACTCGAATTTATAGTACGGAAACAAACACAGATTTGGGACTTAAGGTGATTCGTTAAGCTCAAGCTCGTCATCTTTCATATTTCATGTCAAGCTCAAGTGCCGTGGTCGAACTGGCGTGCGATATATCGCATCTTTTAGGTCAAAAATCTCGACAGATTTTGAATTTTTAGCCAAACAAACGACGATAGCCCCTGCGCAAGAGCCTAAAGAATCATTCTAAGCCCATAATTCGGCAAAATTCAGAGAAATTAAAGCAGAGTAGTGTTTGGGGAAAAAACCTCGCATTCGGTACAGAAATCGATAGCTGAATCGAATGCGAGGTTTTCTCCAAACAATATTCTGCTATCATTTCTCTGAATTTTGAAAATTTTTGGGTTTAGAATGATTCTTTAGGCTCATGCGCAGGGGCTATCGTCCTTTTCTTTGCTAAAAATTCAAAATCTGCCGAGATTTTTCCCTAATCGATGCGATATATTGCATGCCAGTTCGACCACGTCACTTGAGCTTGACGAATCACCTTAAAAAAAAAAAAAAAAAAAANAAAAAAAAAAAAAAAAAAAAAAAAAAAAAAAAAAAAAAAAAAAAAAAAAAAAAAAAAAAAAACACCAAGTTGACGACGGAACTGCAAAAATGCGTATCACAGTTGCGGTGTTTCAAAATCTTCGCTCCTTTTTTAGTTGTCAAAAGGAGACCCAACCAACACCATAGCTTAAAATTTTCACGGAGTACCTTCATAAAGAAAAGGAAAATCACCGAAGCTTTCAATGTGGAACGGCCACAGTTGTTTCCCATGTAGAAGTGAAGTATGACAGGAAGTCTGCAACGTCGCAAACCGAGACACGCTTTTTCGCAATTTTACCATCGAAGTGCGCAGATAACTGAAAAGTGTTTCGAAGATGACGGGGGAGGGGGGCACCAGTTGGGGTTTTCGATCACCAATCTGTATTTTGTTTCATCATCATCGGCGGATCTAGCAAATTGACAACACTGTTTTTCTCCATTTAAACCTATGGAAATGTATCGATTCTTGGAGGGGCCAGGAGCCAGGTGCCCCGACAAGAATCGATTATTTAACATAGGTTTAAATGGAAGGAATCCGGTGTTGCCAAAGTGCTAGATCCGCCCCTTTTCATCATATTGGAGTGACTATTCTTTGATAGGGCAAAAATTACTTTACTATCCGTATTTTCTATTTAATTTGGGAACTTACAAATCTTAAATAGTAATTGACATGCGCTCCGAAAGCATAATTATGTGATCAACGATTAAGGCTCCGTGGCAACGTCAATTCAACACAATATGACAAGAAATCAGTTGGGATTTCGATCTTCGTGCCCCCCCCCTCTCCCCACCCGTAACTCAAAGAGCATTCCTATATAAGCCCTCAGACGTTGCCATATTTCCTTCAATGAAAAATGAGTTTACTGGGAAAATTCTGAATAAAGACAATTCTGCAGAGTTTTGTTCGCAATTTAATTTGAAATATCTAAGAACTTCAAGGAAGAATGTGCATAACTTTCATCAGAAATTGAGATTTTATCGCAGGAGATTTGGCAACGCCTGAAGGCTCATACGGCGTTTTTCCTTAGCTCGGTAGGATGTTTTGAAGTGAGGTGAGAGCCACGAGATACGGCTATAAGGCCGGATGTAAATTTCTAATTTTTAGAACAACATGCATATTGGATGCAAATTGAAATTTCACGTTTTGAAGTGAAATGTTATGATATTTTACAGCCCAAGGGGCTGGGTATGCAACCCACACTCAAATGCATCCATTGGACTACATTTTGCAATTAGGAACTATAAATTCTGGCCCTGTTTAAAAAAGACGTATGTGCCATTAATTTCCCTACGTACATAAGTGTTTTTCCAGAAGAGCTAAAATTTATAGTTCCAAATTGCAAAATGCAGTCCAATTATGCCTCAAAAGTTAACATTATCTTCTCCATCCTTACAGGGAAGAAATCTAATCTCCCCGTTCTCATGTGATTATCAGAACTAAAAGCAAGGAGGAGCAAACAAGTAAGTTGACTAATTCTTACTTTCGTAGTTAATCACCTATTTTATTCTCATTGTTTTTTCTTCTTTTGAAAAAACGTGCTCGTTCAGTATCTAACTGTCACTGGATTTCAGCCTTTTACGTTGCTAGATACTAATTATAAAGTGGATCGCATTCAGCAAAAAGGAACTCAGCCTGATTACAGTGTTTTCAAAATCCAGTATTAAAATTTACACTATTGGTCCCCATTAAAATTCAAAATTTTTTTGACGGGTGCAAAAAATATTTGCTATTTTGGGAGATTTTTTAGTTAATTATGAAGAAGCAACATTTTAATAACACGGCAATTTCGCTGATTCCTTTTTTTTTCTAAATGCGATCCAAGTAGTCATGAGACAAAATTGACAAAAATGTATTAGTTAGATATGACCTAACTCGCAATAAAAAACTCATTACTTGTGATAAAATTAGACCTAAAGACTCATTAGTTATGATAAAATGTTTGATGCAAAATCATATTGTTCAATCTTTCATGAAATTCAAGGAGGCGGGAAATGTAATGAATTCATCTCTCACTGAAATTTTGCAACTCTGCATGGCAAACGAAAAAAGTATCGGCCGTTGCAGAGCCACAGTTTATCAAGAGGAGACCTGTTTCGGAATGAATTTCCAACATCCGGCGCGGCGGTCTAGGAAAGGGTACCCTACGCTTGCTTTTCTGTCCGAAATCTCTGAAAACGAGAACGAGCGGGCTTATCAGTTCTCGAAGGGAGAGAATCTGCCAAAATACGGAGCGACGCGACTAACCGACGCCAACGACAGATCGGGGGGCGACGGGCACGGGACAGTCTACACGCACACACACACAGCCACCTGCTGATCGTGATGTGCGAAACGGTCGCGTACGCACCCCGTACGCGCAGGCTGGCGAGGCTGGCAGACCACCCGACCAGCCTCAGTTGGCGGCCGACTGTTCTTCACGTTACATCCACTCCACGCGCCTAGTCGGACTTTCAGCATTATTGGCTGCCTTTTCCTATTACAAAGGCAGTTTTCAGACTTTCAGAACATTCTTTTCGCCGCGCGTGTCTCGTTACCTCGTGTGTTTCGCGTAAACTTCTCGGTGTTTGTTTGTTTGTAAGAACAATCGTGTGGAGTGATTCGTTAGCAACGTGACAATTCGTTTCGCATTGAATGCTAGCCGCCGCTGAGTACCGTCAAACTGAACTCTTGATTTTCGTACTCTCTATTCTCGTCGACTCTTGTATTCTGCGTTTCAGTGAATCGGACGTAATTGATCGCCATAGTTTTCATAGTTTTTGTGGTTTCACAGTGTTTCACTTCTCAATTTATGGACTGCGAATAAACAATTTGAGTGCTGCTATCATCGCGGAGATGATGGATGTCGGATATCTGGTCAATCTGGTCACAACTTTCTTTGATTGCTTGCATATTTGGCGGTGGTCTGGAGTCAGGTTTGAACTCTGTCAAGTACATTTTCTATTATTTGATTTCTGCCCAAATTCGGTGTCGTTCATTGCATTATGTATTGTAACTGTATTATTTTTATTTTGTCCAATAATTTTTCTTGTATTTTTCGTCTGTCTCTTTCACTCCGTCCTATCCCCCCTTCTTATGCATTATTTTCGAAGTTTCTCTTACATTAAGTCAAAAATAGCTACATACGAATTTCGTTTTTAGGTATTATTTTTTATCTGCTTTTAATCTTTCCTCACTACAGTCCCTATTCGTTACATACCATTTATCTAGGCGAGATAATTTTCTCGTGCTATTTATGCACCTCAACTATCATTTCTGCTAAAATCACTTTTAGAAGTTTGAGTTGAACACATGCAATTCAACGATTCTTCAAGATTTTTGCTCCTCCCTAGGCTCTAAGTAGATGTTTACAGGAAGCAAATTTTTTGCTCATCTTCTCAGCAAATTTCTGCCTCAATCTATAATTAACGGAATTAGTTTTTGAAAAAGAAAACTTAAATGCTCGTGTGTGCGAGGTTTCTAGACTTCTGAAAGCTGCCTTGAGTCAAAGTCTATTAACACTCAAATTTAATAGGTTGAAATTGTTTAGGTTTTTAAACCTTTCTTTACGTTAACAATCGAAAATTATTCATCTCCAGAGATCATGATTCATGAAATTCTTGAGCTAGTCAATAATCTCTCTAGTATTATCATCATGGAAATTTTTCAAACATTTTTTAAGTAAATTTTCAAGTAAGCTTTTTTGTAGTCTAACCATAATTGGTTTGCGGTATTTTTTTTTTGTGACTGTAGCCTGATAATTTTCACATCTGCCCAATCCTCGATTATGGAATAATTATTTTCACTCTGTCCTTAATCACCTCATACCGTAAGATTGTTTCTCCGGAGTCTATAAATGTTTTAATTTTGGGAATGATCCAAGTAGATTTTCCAGGCATTCGTAAATACAATGTGCACTCTCTTCCCCTAGAATATCGAATAATATCGTGTACCTCCCCAAATAATTTGCACATTTGAAAATATCTTTCTAGTTGGTACTTACGTTTTCTAATTTCATCCCGTACACAAGAAGACAGGTAAAATTTCGAGATGTTTCCAATGATCATTGGCAGGAATTTATCTTAGGTTTTCCTTTTGTTTTAATTTTGTTTAGAGCTAATTTAAGCATAGGCTGTTCGGAGGTGGCAAAATTTGCTGCGAAAAAAATCTCCGATAAATAGTCACAAAAGAGTGAAATTGCTCTTCAAGAAGAGGGTGGGGTTTCTTCTCTCCCCTGTTCTAGTCGAATGACTCGCTTGAAAATTTTGAATTCTACAAAATCCCGTCAAAATTGATGATTCATAGGTTCATAGAGGTCCTTCTTGCCACGCCTGTCCGAAAATTTTAACTTTCTGTTGCAAGGAAATTTTTTTGCCAAGACATTCATACATGTCCTCAGAAAAAAATTCTAATTATTAATACCTCCATCAGATTCAACTATATCATAAGTACTTTTAAGTAAGCGAGTGATTTGTCGTTAGGTTTGAACGCCAATTTTAGGATTTTTTTTTATGTAAGTACCAGCTACTGACGTTCTAAGGATCAACGTCATCTGAGCATTAGAGTGTTGCCGAATTTCCTCTCAAAAATTATTTATTTTGGAAGAAAGTAATGTAAATTTTCGTTCAAATTATAGAGAGCAAATAATGAGTTTTACTTAAATTTCGAATTTTCCAGTACGAAGCGAATTCCTAAAATTTTTTAAAAAGATCCGCATGAATGTTCCCTTGTGAAAAATTCAATTGCCCAGTTAAAGGCAATAGCTGACGTGGCTTGGTTCCTCTCTGCTAAACGCGGTCCAAATTACGAGCACAATTTCCTGAAAAAGCGGGAGAAAATGTCTTCAAATTCTGAGAGGAAATATGTTATTTGTCCATGGAAATTTGGCAACGCCCAAAGGCTCATACGGCGTCTTTCCCTAGCACGGCAGAGAGAAAAATTGGCGGGAAGCGGCTGGAGAATCTTCTCTGCTCAACTCCCGCCGATGCCCGATCAGACCGGATGCCAGTTTCGTACACAAGCAAATCTTTCTAGAAATTCTTTCAGGCTCCGAAGATTTCAGCTAGGGGACCGAGACATTCAGTTTCAAAAGTCAAAACAGCTGTCAATCAAATCGTTTGGTAGCTCGCCGCCGGCCGAGATAACTCATCGTTTTCTGTCTCAACCCTTTTTCCAGTCTCCGCAGAGTTACACAACAAGTGTTGAGCACCTCTCGCTTCCTCTCCGTCTCGCCCCGCGCCAATTCCCCTTTCCTTTTCCCTATTTCTCGTAGAGAAGATGAGAGGCCCGCATCCGATAGGGAAAATGCACGTCCGCTATATCTTCCCGCGCTTTTTTTCAGCGTCTCAGATGCCCGATGTCCACTTTTTCATTTCTCATGGAAAATAACTTGAGGAATCAAAACCATGAATTTTTTCGGATTCAATCAATTTTTCGACGAAAGTATTTTCACGACTGACTTCTCGCGGATTTGGCGTTTCTTTTGATGAATAATGCGTTTCACTTTCTCCTACTAATACCGAAGATCATGATTTTCGAAATTTCAATTTTCTTTCTCTAGGGTCGATGTTTTTGACTCTGACCTGACGGGACAGTCAAAACGTCCACCCAAGTGAAAAAAAAAAAAATTAAAAAATTAAGATCTCCGGTGTTTTTTGGAGAAGGTAAAACGTACATTGCTCATCAATGAAAACGACCAATTCTCGGAAAGTCAGTCGTGAATTTACTTTCCCCGAAAAACTGACTAAATTTGAAAAAAAGAATTGGTTTCGATTTCTCTTGCAATTTTCCACAAGAAATGAAAAAGTCATCGTCGGGTGTATGATTGGCTGAAAGGAAGCGGCGAAAGATGATTCCTTATCCAATACGGACTCTTCATTTTCTCTATGATTCGATCATGGAATGGCGTGGTCCTTTTTTAATATTAAAATGATAGCCGCCCCCCCCCCCCGGTCCCTGATGATTTTGATTTGATTAATTTAAAAAAAAATTAATAAAATGATAATTCATATTGAAAGTTCAAAATGATAATTCATCCCCTCTTAAAAAATAAATAATTTTTCTTACTTCTTGTTTTTTTTAAATTTAAATCAAATAATATAAGAGTAACTGATTAATAGTAAATTGTAATAATAAGTAAAATAGTAAAATAATTAACATAATAATAAAAATAATTTTATAAGAAGAGAAAAAAAGTAAAATAGTAAATACCTAGCCAAATAGTAACAATAGTCAAAAATTTTATAACTTTAATATCATTGATGATTTCAAAAAGTCATTCCCATGCTCTAGGAAAGGTTCACCAATATTATTAATTTAATGAATTAATCGATAGTAAACTAAAACAAATAATAAATGGTAGAATATTATTTAATAAATATCTACTAAACTAAAACTTTCTTTCCTTCTTCCTTTCCTTTCTTTTCTTTTCTTTCCTTTCCTTTCTTGTCTTTCCTTTCTTTTCTTTCTTTTCCTTTCCTTTCTTTTCTTTCCTTCCCTTCCCTTCTCTTCCCCTTCCTTCTTTCCTTCTTTCCTTCTTTCCTTCTTTAATGGCCTTAGATGCTAAAGCACCGCTTTAAAATAAAATTATTTTACTACTTCTACTACCTTCTTTCCTTTTCTTTCCTTCTTTCCTAATCAGTTGCTCTTTCTTTCAACCCGTGTGTGTCGTGCATGACGTCGTGTGTGTGTGTCGTGCAAGGGTGTGTGTGTGTGCGTGGCAGGGTGTGTGTGTCTTGAATGAATGACGTCATGCTTTTTGGGGGAGTGGGCATGGGGCAATGGGATCGTAGGAGGGGGAAAGGGGGGTGGGAACCGGGACTGAAGGTGAGGTCACGTGGTTCGTTCGACGATCGGACGGGCAGTTCGTCGGGAAGTCTGTCGTTAGCTTTTTCCTCGGAAAAAGCTTTCGAGAGATCTTTCGACGTACTGTCCATCTGATCGTCGAACAAACCATGTGACCCCACCTATACAGGGTCATCATTTGCCTAGTGATCAAGTGATGCAACCCATCGACCCGGCTTTCCTTGGATTTTGTTTTGGTGAAAAGTACTTTTCACCAAAACGATTTCCGAGGAAATTCGTGTCTGTGGGTTGCATCACTAGATCACTCGACAAGTAATGAGCCTACATTGAGGCTCTCGTTACGGCATCAGGTTACGATGTAACTCCCATTCTTGTGGGGTCAGCGATGGCCTCATGTAGATGGGAGCTTATCCGTAACTTGTTGCCGCAACGAGGGCTCTCCCTTTGGTGTCATTTGTTTTTCTTTTTCTTTTTGCTCATCCACACGGGCCGTCCTGCATGGTCGGTGCAACGTCCGCGGAATCGTCTCCCGCCGGTCCTGGCCTGCGCCGTCGCGTTGCGCGCCATGGCCGCGATTTCCACGTCGTGGCCTTAAGGTGATTCGTCAAGCTCAAGTGACGTGGTCGAGCTGGCATGCCATGTATCGCATCGAATAGGTCAAACATCTCGGTCGATTTTGAATTTTTAGCGAAATAAAGGACGATAGCCCCTGCGCATGAGCCTAAAGAATCATGCTAAACCCAAAAATCGGCAAAATTCAGAGAAATGAAAGCAGGATAGTGTTTGGATAAAAACCTCGCATTCGATTCAGCTTTCTGTATCGAATGCGAGGTTTTCTTCCGAACACTGTCCTGCTTTCATTTCTCTGAATTTTGCCGATTTGTGGGTTTAGCATGATTCTTCAGGCTCATGCGCAGGGGCTATCGTCCTTTTTTTTTGCTGAAAATTCAAAATCTGTCGAGATTTTTGACCTTAAAGATGCGATATATCGCATGCCAGTTCGACCACGTTACTTGAGCTTGACGAATCACCTTAAGGTGATTCGATGGACGCCATATTTTGTGTCAGATCGGCATGCGATATATCGCATCAATTGGTTCCATTTTGTCAGCTCCTCGTCATTTTTCTCCAATTTTGAGATCGCAATTCTCGGAATCTTGATAAAAAATCAGCTTGATTCAAGAATTTTTTATCTTAAAACAAGCAATTTATTGCTAAATTCAAGATTCGAGATTCTTATTTGCAGCTACCTTATAGCTTGGATCACCTGCTAGCTTGATTTAAGCAGCACAAAAATCTTGAGTCAAACCTGCTGAGTCTTACACCAAGCCACCATGGCTGCTAATTCTAAGAAGCTGTTTCTTGATTCAAGATACTGTATACTCGATTCAAGAATCCTGGTTTCAAGCATGACACGAATCTTGGAAATAGCTGAAAAAATTAGACTTAAATGAAGTTTGCAGCCAACTTCTTTAATCAAGTTTCCATTGGATTGTAACCGCTCCGCCTTCATTTTCGACACTGGCATTAAGTTATACATTCCTACATTCTCAAGTCATTCCAGGAGATCTCCAAAAGCCGCGCATTTTAACAGTGCTGCAAACCGAGAACAAAACCCGCGGCAACGCACGACGACTTCAACATGATCCATGTCGAAGAATCAGTAACGTTTTATCCCTACGTTACGGAATTTTATGAAAAATGACTAAAGCTTTAGTCTCTTGACAACAGAATTGCGATCTCAAAATTGGAGAAAAATGACGAGTAGCTGAAAAAATGGAACCAATTGGTGCGATATATCGCATGCCGTTCTGACACAAAATATGGCGTCTATCGAATCACCTTACAGGAAATTTTCAGGGACCGATGACACACCTCTCACCCTCTATTAAGGCACCCGAATTTGATTTCTATGAAAACCCTGTATCCGACTTGCGTGCGATCAAAAAATGTCGCACTTGCGTCCCACGCTGCTTTACTGAGTAAGAACGTCGTATGACTAGATAAGAAATGCTAATGATAAGTCAGATTAAACGCTCAGTGAGACTTTGCTGGTTTGCAGCTTTTCTAGTTTTTCTCCTTTATAGCATGGAACGCTAATGAGTTCCTGTCTTCGTCAAAATTGAAGCCGGATGCAGGCCTTCATTTTTTTTCCTATTTTTTTTTAACTTTCCATTTTGAATATGTTCTATAGTAAAAATAGAATAGAATTCATATTTTTACATTATTTTTACTACTACTACTACTACTACTACTACTACTACTACAACAACTACTGCTACTTTAATTACGTTAACTTTAGGGGGGCGAACGGGACTTAAGTCCTGAAGCCCGGGCTCACCGGGGTCGAAATATGCTCCAAAATAAGCTACGTATTCAAATGGCATGAACTATACCCACATTGTGTAAGCTCGAAATTGCATCTCTAGTAGGTACCTTCAGTTTTGAAATTTTTTTCATGGAGAGGCCCCTCCCCCTTTTCCGGTTGGGGGAGGGGGGGTCCCCGCCAAACCCCAAAGGAGTGACGAACAAAGTACTTGGAATTGAATACTTTAATTCTGCCCTGGGGCCCATGTTGTGTTCAAGCGGTCCTCCTTTTACAACTTACTCTTACTGTTCTTACTTAACCGATATAGCACACACTGAACTCTAGTGATACTTAGCTCATAAGTCGTTAGAAATGAGTGAGGTAACAGCAGAACTTCTCCTAAAAATTATTTCAACTCTTTTTCACCCTACAAGATATTTTAATTTTTCTCAATCTTTTAATAAGCAGACCGCGACCCCCTCGTAAGATTTATTTTCATGGAACCCAGCTCAAAAAAAATTTTCGGAACGCCACTTTTCACCCTGACCCAACGACGTTGTTAAACATGCAGTTGATATTTTTTTGCTTCTTATACTGTCGACGGAATAATCTCTCGGAACCTCTCTCTTTCTGAACACATGCGTCAGTTTGGATCAACATAATTATGCTGAAGTATGATTGTTTTGTTAATTCAGTTTTCGTAAAAACAGCGCAATAGAAAAATATACATGAACTTATCGTTAGAATCAAATTACGAGCTCATGTAGGTAATATATTTTCAACTGTATTATGGAAGCCCTAAGGCAAAAAGTTTTCCAAATTTCCAATTTTACCATGTAAGTGAACTTAATTAATCAGCCAAAATAAATTTAAGAGGTCATAGCTTACTTAAAACTTTTCACTTAATTCAGTTTTCGTAAATTTAACTGCGCAATAGAAAAATGTACATGAACTTGTCGTTAGAATCAAGTTACGAGCTCAAGTAGGTAATATATTTCCAACTGTATTATGGAAACCCTAGGGCAAAAAGCTTTTCAATTTTACCATATAGAAGTGATCTTAAATAATAATCAGCCAAAATTGATTTGAGAGGTCATAGCTCACTTGAAACTTTCACCGACGATCTTGGGTTAATTGTAGCGAAACTTAAAAAAAATTGCGGAAGGAATCATTTTATCACATCAATATGCGCCTTAATGCTTTTTCAGACGTCCGCACCCCGGATTTGAGTATAAGCCTAAGGAAGGCAAACACGGGGGAAAAAAAACACATTGGATCCAGTCCAGACTCTTGAAAACATTGACAAGAAAAAATACTCTTGATTCAATCAGATTTTTGCTTAAATTAAAAGAAAATCCGCTCAAATTAAGAGACTTGGTTCTTGATTTAAGCAAAAATCTGATTGAATCAAAAGTATTTTTTCTTGTCGATGTTTTGAGTCTGGACTCTAGATCCAATGTGATTTTTCCCCCAGTGAAAAGTGAAATATTCCTAAGTCTAAAATAATGTAACAAAATTATTAAGCTCAAGTATGCTGAAAAAAAAACCCTCAAAAATGTTCATCATTGTCAACAGACTTTTTACCTATTAGAAAAACCGGATTTGAGTGTAAAAAACCGAACAAACATACCTTCGTTGATATTACAACAGGATCGTTCTTTAAAGAAAGTTAAAGCCTATTTCTCATTCCACATTTTTCTATCATTATAACAATTAATTTCTGTTTAAGTCAAGCAAAGGGAAACCGATGTCTCCTAGTCCTAGCATTTTCGACTTAAAAAATCTAGTGTAATTCAAGGTTGCAGATAGAAAAGGGAGCGAACCGTTTCATCTTGGTCGTAAAGGATAAGAGAAGAGAAAAGCTCGTATCTTTGATCGCCTTGTTGGTTCTGATTTCGATTCGCTGTCGTTGTTTTTGTCTTACTTAATCCATGATTTGGGATGAGTTCGATGTGATTTAATGCATTCGCACTAGTAAAATGACTCGCTCCATCATTTTATCTAGAAGACTTGAGTTACGAAGTTACTAAATTCAGCATTTTTTCCTCCCTTTAATCCCTTTACTTTACACAGCGACATTCAGTGTTGATTTTGCGACTTATTGTGTCTCGCGGCTGTCTTCGATTTCACCCTCCTTTAACTTTTGGTTATGCATCTCCATATGTTTGTCATCGGCATTTTAAAATCGCCGACTATTTGCAACCGCATTTCACGTTTTGGTTCGACGAATCGCAATAATGCGTCTCGGCTTAGCGACGGTTTTATCGTTTATGACTTTTGAGTCATGATCGCGGCTGAGAGCGCCTTCATTGATGGCGATACACCACGCTTCGTCAAGCTGTTAGTTTAGTTGCCTACCTGACCTAAATCGAACTAAGGGCGCGGATTTCATAACACGCTCAAGGAGCGTCGCTCACGCGAGGTTGCCAGTTGCAATGGAAAATAGTCGATTCAATCAGCTTCACGAGCAAAATAACCACTAGCATCCAGTTTTTTTCCCCTACTACTATTATGCCCTCCTATTTATCACCAATATCTTGCAAAATTTCCGGCGATTAATGCATGCGACGTATAGCTTCCAAGGTTACTATGAAGGCTTTTGTGTCATTGGTGTCGGCACTTTTTCTCCGACGGTGATACAATATCAGGCAGAAGAATTTCATTTCTAACTTTATTCGCTCCGATTCCCTGAAGGTCATATTAGCAATTTAGAGTCCTTACTTCCTGAAAATCGAATCATGAGACATGAAAGTTCGTGAGGCTTTCTTGTGTTCGACGAGCTCTTTAGTGAAGTGCAAAGTTTGAATAAAAACGGTGAGAGTAGAATTTCCGCGTAGTAAATTCTCTACGGGAAGATATCGTTAATTTTGGATCGGGTTTTTAAGCCTACGATTATAATGATCGGTATGCGATGTGGCAGAGGGTGGGGTTTTGTGTTTTTTGCTCATGTTTTTACTTTGCTATACTTTCAAAGTTTGAAAATTATGGAACGAAAAAATCACCACCACCCCCCTCCCCCTCTCCCTTTCTCGTTCTTTTGACGCGTTTCTATTCTTTTAAAAAGGAAGTATCGTTGCTCTGCAATGTATGTCAGGATTCACTAAGTGCTAGCAACTAGCTTTCACTAAAGTGATGCCTCACTGCTAAACATTCGCGTGGTATTCGTAGTCTCGTATTTTCTTACACATTCTGTGAGAAAATTATTTTTTTACAAGCATGAAATTGTTTTACATTGCCGTCGTCGTAATTTACATATAAGTGAATGACATTGCGGTTGTGAGGCCTTTAAATTTTCACTTAAAAGTTTTATTCCAACGTAGCAGCCTGAAAGTGATTCTTGATTCAGACGTCCAATTTTCTTCGCTAAGTCTTCACTTAGTGAACATGCAAACGTCAACTGCATTGAGTTTTTTCTGTAATTACTTATACTCAAAGGTGGTCTTTGAAATATTAAAGAAAGATTATCTTAGATGTAGCGGCGAAGTAAGCAAGTAGAAACGTTCAAACATGTTTTGTATGGTGTTAATGAATTTCTTATAACAGTGGCATTACTGGAACTGAATTATTATAAGATGTTAGCTTATATGTGTACTGATAATAATATTTGACCTTACTTAGTTGAATCATCGATAAAAGCTCGCGAAAAGTCCATTTTCTTTACTTGGGAAAAAATGCGTTAGTCAAGATAAGAAAAATTGGCAGTTATTGCCTTAACAGCTCATTTTCATACATTCATCAGAACAACCAAGAAGTAAGAAAAAGAGACAAAAATAGCAGCAATAAAATCAAATTTATGGAAGCTCAACTTGAGTTCCATCGCACTCTCCTGCATACCAATTGCCTAACCGTCAGGGGCTGTCGACGGATATTCATTGCGTTCTGGTATCCCCGTGGAGATTTCTTTTCATACTCCGTTTGTAGCTCAACCAGTAAAATCAGTCAAGGAATCCTGTAATGTTGGATAAGATCTTTTTAATGTAGTCCATCAATTTCCATCTCCTGACTGCAACATTAGCAGACTGGTTCTTGTTCGAAAATACATGTTGATCCAATACAAACCACAATATTGAGCAAGTAATAATATTTCCACAAGAAAGTAATATTTCCAATGTGCTGTTTCAAAGCACACTTTTCTAAAGTGTATTTTGTACTTTCTGCCTAAGTAACAGGAATTGATCGACTGTACCGCGAGATGAGTTCCCATACCTTGGCCGTTAGTTGGCCTCCAGTGGCATTAGTGGTTGTGGCGCTGACTCTGAAGTCAGGAGGTCCCGGGTTCGATTCCCGGTCATGCAATCCAACAGTTTCTAGTTGCTGATTAGAGACTGAATTGCGGGGTTTTTTTTTTTTTTTGGTAAAAAAAACTCTATCAAATTATAAGTGCGTGCCACTTTGTCGTTTCTCAGACGAAAAAACTTAGATACATTTCAATTTTTTTTTAATCCCTCTCACCAGCTTTTTTTTTATTTTATTTTATTTTATTTTATTTTTTTTTTTTTTTTTTTTTTTTTTTTTTTTTTTTTTTTTTTTTTTTAATTTTTTTTTTTTTTGAGGTGAGTATATGAAGTAAATTAAAAGCTTGGACGTACCCCTAGATTACACTGAGAAAAAACTATGGTTTATAAACCTATTAGAGGTAAATATGGAACACCTATAATAGTCGTAAATAAACTAATGATTCTCGGTCTGTGAACCGTACTAAGGTCTCTGTACCTAATTAAGGTACACGTACCATAACTAAGGTATATGTGCTATTATTATATGTAGAGGTACTACTATTAGTGGTGTTCCATATTTACCTCTAATAGGTTTATAAGCCATAGTGTTTTCTCAGTGTACGCCACTGACAGATCACCATGCCTATTAACGTCCATTTTTACGAAACTAACAAGGGGAGCTTTCCAAGTGTAACCGGAATTTCGAGTTGAAATTTCGCATGAAGATACTAGAGATGATTTTAGGGATGCCGTATTTTTTCGTTTTTTCGAATGGGGTCGGGAAAGCCCTCAAAAAAAGGGCTAAAGATGCGGAAAAAACGCGTGCGCTAGCGGCACAAGGTAAACATAGGTGATAGAGGCTCATCATCCTTACCAGTTCCGCATGGCCAAACGGTAGCGTGCTCGCCTCGCAGGCGGGAGGTCGTAGGTTCGAATCCTGACTATAGCCTGTAATTTTATTTTACTTATTAGTCGAATCTGTATCTGTATCTGACTGATACTCCGGAAATTCAGCTTGGCAACGAAATTTGGTGAGTTTTAAAGTGTTTTATGTTTATTCAATTATATATAACGTTTCAATCCAAGAGAAACTTCAAGTTTTTATCAGCATAGGTATGTAAAAATCTTCAGTCACCACGTGTTCTACCTCGTAAGTCGGTTTGCGGAGAGAATGGTGCAAAATAAAGTAAGTGAAAAATAAACAAGCATAAAGTAAAATAAAATTACGGGCTATAGTCAGGATTCGAACCCACGACCTCCCGCCTGCGAGGCGAGCACGCTACCGTTTGGCCATGCGGAACTGATAAGGACGATGAGCCTCTATCACCTATGTTTACCTTGTGCCGCTAGCGCACGCGTATTTTCCGCATCTTTAGCCCTTTTTTTGAGGGCTTTCCCGACCCCATTCGAAAAAACGAAAAAATACGGCATCCCTAAAATCATCTCTAGTATCTTCATGCGAAATTTCAACTCGAAATTCCGGTTACACTTGGAAAGCTCCCCTTGTAAGTAATTATTAGGAGCCATTATCCCCGGATCATTCATGAATGCACCTGTAGGAGAGCTAATGACACTTACGTCATCCTTGGACCAGAAATAGTCGCTCCTTTTCGTAAAATGTTCCTTTCCATGTCGCTTATGGCTTTGAAGTGAATTATATTGCATGCCTATTGCTAGCAGGGGCTGTCTGCAGCTTTATTAGTCTGCCGTGTTGAGGAAAAACGCCGTATGAGACTTTTTACCTCGCCAAATTTCCTCCAATAAAATACCAATTTTCAAGGAAGCTGAATACTTTTCCAGCAATAATTCATCAAATAATTTCATTCGCAATTTTATGTTTTAAATTATGTCAAATTAAACAACGACACATATTTACGTATTCCCTTCAAAATGAACATTTTAGAGGGGAAAATCTGTCGAACTCTGAGTCTCTACACGGCATTTTTCTTTAGCATGGCAGTATTGTACTGGTATATATAATTAAGTCAAATTCTTTTCTCGGGTTCTGGGTTTCACGCCAATCATCCGTATCATCGCGACGTTGCCAGCCTTTTTCCACCTCTTCATGTGTGTCTGCGCGGGAGTTTCAACCGGAATTCGTTTCCACCATTCGGCGAATTTTTATCCAAGCGGAGCAACTGTTTCATATCTTCGAGCGTTTTTGTGTTCCGTCTTATTTCGACTGAAATTTTCTTCAAGCTTTTGAATTCGTAATTCTGTGCAATCAATTTCTCCACTCAAGTGCTATGCGAGCAATTTTTGAGTATTTGTGTGCAAACGTGCAATTTTGAAGTATGCACACGATGTTGCAGGCGCTCCAAACGGTCCATGCTGACTCAACTGCGTTGGTGTCTTGCGCGACTATTCGAAACCACTGCATTCTAGCGGTTCTGGACTGTGTTGACAATCGGAGACGGTTTCTAAACTTTTATCTCGAGAATGATTCTGTTTCCATCAAGTTGCTGATCATGCATTTCTTCAGGCTTCAAAGTCTGGAGACAGCACCTCAGATAGTTGTAATCTCGGATACAGTCTTGCAATACTCGATTTTTGCAGAGCCATCAACGACGCAGAGATCTCGTTCTTAGCGCCCGATGAAATCAAGATTTATGCTTTAGAATTCGAAGTGTATTGTTATTTCTGCCCTTCAACAGAGGCAACGTCTATTACCGACAATTTTGGATTACGGTCGGATTGCTACCCTGCGTTTGTCAGTTTAAAAACTCGAAACACACGGTTGGTGCCCTGAAAAATACAACCACGAATTTTCGACCGAAGAACTCACGGCCTCAGATTTCAGCCGCCTTTCCTAAAATTGGCTATAGCAACGACTAGTGACACACGGACCGTCGATTAAATCAACACCTTGTGATGAAATGAAATCAGCGCCCTCGTTTTCCTGAGAATGAACACAAGTCGCTGACTCCAGTCAAACAATTCATTGAAGCCATAATTTCATTGCCCGGAAAAAATGATGCACGCACACCGAATCGCGCGTCCATGGATCATGGACTTGATCCTGTTTGTCATTTCCTCTCTCTACGATTTCTAAAAGTGAAAAACGTGTGGAATGGTCAGCCTCTCCCCGTTGACAGGCATGCTGGTCCCTTAATTGAAGCAGCCTCTCCCTGTCAACAGGCAAGCTGATTTAAAATTGTGGCATAATCTTGTTTTTCTCTCTTTGCGGATTCTGGAAATGAAAAACTTATGGAAATGCTGCGCCAGGTCAGCCTCTCCCCGTTGACAGGCATGCTGGTCCCTTAATTGAAGCAGCCTCTCCCTGTCAACAGGCAAGCTGACTTGAAATTGCGGCCTTTTCCTGCTTTTGAAAGGCGAACCAAGTGTTGCGGCCTCTGTTTTTTTCTTCTAAGGAACAAGCAAGCGAACCTCAAAGAACCTCAAACATGGCCCTAAAATGAAACACACGAAGATGTGTGGCCATGAACATGACCTTAAAATCGAAGCAGCCTCTCCCTGTCAACAGGCAAGCTGACTTGAAATTGCCGCCTCTTCCTGCTTTTGAAAGGCGAACCAAATGTTGCGGCTTCCGTTTTTCTCTTCTAAGGAACAAGCAAGCGAACTTCAAAGAGCCTGAATCATGGTCCCAACATGGGCTATTGCAACGACTAGTGATGCACGGACCCTTGATCAAATCAACGCAGGATGATGAATTGCGATCTCGGTGAATGCCCGATTTTCTGGCGAAGAACGTCAGCTCGCTGACTTGAGTCAAATATTTCAGTGACGGCACAATATAATCGCTTGAAGGAAGTGCGGACCCATCAACACTCGTCGACGTCCATGGAGCATTCAATTTGTCATTCGAGCAAGACCTGCGCTCACAGCCGTGGACTACATGCCTTCATGAGCGTTTCACCTAAGAAAAAAATGCTGTGGAACCACCAATTCGGTGAGCGTATCAAATGTCGTTTTGATAATGAAAGTCTACGAACTCATAGATGGATTCGGCGGCTGAAGTAGAGAGCTTTTCCAGCCCTTAAGAACTTATTTTGGTCAGAAACAGCTCTACTCAAGTGTGTCAGATAATCGCAACCAGGACTGTGACTTTTCTCAAACAAATGCCAACGATGGGTTAAGAAAAACACCCGAGAAGTGCACTCAAGATGGGAGAAGGAAAAGAAGATACTACATGTAGAAGATTTGGATGAAACGGCGTGGAACCCGAGAAGCGGAGAAAAAGGAAATTTAAGAATGAAATAAATGAAAAAACAGAAAAAAAACAAAAAAACAAAAAACAAAAAAACAAAAAACAAAAAAACAAAAAAAAACAAAAAAAAACAAAAAAAAAACAAAAAACAAAAAAAACAACAAAAAAAACAAAAAAAACAAAAAAAACAAAAAAAAACAAAAAACAAAAAAAACAACAAAAAAAACAAAAAAAACAAAAAAAAACAAAAAAAACATAAAAACAAAACAACAAGAAAAAACAAGAAAAACACGAAAAACACGAAAAAAATGGAAAAAAATGAAAAAAAATGAAAAAAATGAAAAAAAAAAATTAAATCAAGTAAAAAAAAAAAAAAACATGTAAAGGAAAAATTAGAAAGATTGAGTAAACGTCGTGCGTTACAAGTTTATCAGTTTGTAACAAAGGCTGAAGCACAGAGCCGAAGACCGTGTTTTCAGATACATCGAGAAAGATCTTCAGCGTCGTTAACCGTTCAGAATATTTCATTTTCATTCAGAAAAAAAAGAAAGAAAAAATTACAATTTAATCTTGGGCGTTCGGTTCTGTTCTTCAGTTTTGTGTTGCCATGCTAAAGGAGAACGCCTCATGAACCTTCAGATGTTGCCAAATTTCCTTTGATAATTTACCACTTTTCAGAAAAATCGTTAATATTTTCCCCCGCTTTTTCAGCGTTTTGCTCGTCATTCGTTCTAAAATATCTGTAAATTTCAGGGGGATAATATGCTCAAGAATACATGCTTTATCCGGGAAATTTGGCAACTCTCGAATGTTCATACGTCGTTTTTCCTTAGTATGGCAGTGTGGTCGTATCTGCAAATTATCAGAGAACTACTGTATGGTAATGCGTTCGTCCACTGCAAAATTCTGTACATTTATTTTGTTAAGTAACTTGTATGTGAAGTAATGATCACTGTCGAGAAATTCATCATCACCAAAGTTGCTAACCAATATTTCCATATTCAAAAACTGCGTTTGCCAGTTTATGGTTGTAATCCAATTTTAAGGGGTGAGATATTTACACCACCCCTCCCCTCATTCCTCCTGCCTTAGGAGAATTCTCCGGTTTCGCCAACCGGTGACCTAACGCCGCTCTACAATTCACCCAATGGCGTGTCGCGCATTTCGATGAATCGATTGATTTTCATTAAAACTAATTAAAAAGGATCGATCATCGCGGTATTTGCAAGGAACACATTATGATCGATTCTTCTCCATGCATGCTACGAACTGATCGCGGTTAGACGCACGAGTCGTTTAGACTGCGTTCGGTGATTTTTCCAACGTGCGTTAAAGTCTTTGCCATAGCTTCTATGGAAGAATGTCGATAGTTGATAATTCATGCTTCGCCACTACATTTATCCTTTTGGGAGATCCTCAGTGTGTCTGGGTAATGCAGCCTGGTGTGTTATCTTATTTAATGATGACAGGTTTTAAACGATACGAATTGTCGCGTTTACGAATATGTAGTGTACAAGCTCAGGTATTTCTCTCATTGTCAGGCCGAAATCGCCGCACTGTGTGCGGGCAGAGACGAAACTTTCAATGAGAGGAATTAAGTCGGACAATATTCTGCGGGGAACTTAAGGCCAAAAATTCAAAAAAAAAAAAAAAAAAAAT